>QLSR01000523.1:222706-293170 GCA_031780015.1 Citrullus colocynthis
TTTTTTCTTTTTTTCTTTTTTCTCTTTTCAAATTACAAATTTAGCCTAATATTTTAGTTTCTTGTTTAGCTTTTCAACTTTAAAATTACAAATCAGTACCTATTTAGTTTTTCATTCTTTAAAATAAAAATTAAATATTTCCTCTCTACTCTTTCAACACTATTTTCAGTTTTTAAGTTTCCAAAACTTAACTAAATTTTTTTAAAAATATATTTGAAAATATAGATAACAAATCAACAAATTTAGAGGTGAAAAGAGTATTTATGAACATAGAAGAAAATTTATCGGCTCGAAAATTTGGTAGGAAAATTTTCATTTTTCTTTCCATTTTTAAAAATTTTGAGGTTTTTTTAGCAATTAGCTATGCTAGCTCAATGAAAAATTTACAATTTTATAATCTTATCTTGATCACATGAATTGTATAGTTTTCCACATCAATATATAATTTTACCTCAAAATTGAATTAATATGAGTTTTGTTTCTTTTACCATCTAAAAAATTTTATTTTCAATAAACCACATATTTATTTTTAACTTCATTCAAATATTTATTTCATTATTTTTTACTTTATTTCACCTCAAACTTGAATTGATTTGAGTTTTGCATTTTTTATCATTCAGAATTTTCTTTTTCTTCTTTATTTTTTATATGTTGTGTTATATTTAATGTTATGTTGTATCTCTCTTATATTTAATGTTATGATTTTTATATTCTTATTATATTATATAGCATAAGTTTAATACTATGATTTTTGTATCCACTCTAATTTATAATAAACAATTTAAAATTATTTAGTAGGCAAATATTTCATGTCTTTTAATTTTGTAATTAATTACCGATATTTAAAATTATTTTTCATTTTTTCTTTTTTTTTTAATTTCTACTCCTGCATTGACATTTACACAGATATTTACAATGTAAATCCAAATAGGTATGTTTTCAAAAATAGAAAATTATTGAAAATAATTACAAATATAACAAAATTTTACTTTCTATCTGTGGTAGACTACAGTAGATATTTATCTAGGTTTATCGCGGTCTACCAAAGTAAAATATTTATATATTTGTAAATAGTTTGATACTTTTTTCTATTTATAATAATTTTTCCATCTAAACAAGGTTGTCTTACCTTACATAAATGATAATTAAAAATAAGCAATTATAGTTAACTAAGCTATAGTCAAAGTTAGGGGTATTCAAATGACCTCACAACCTGAATAACCCAGATTACCCAACCCAAATTATAAGGGTTGGGTTGGATTAAATTTTTCTATTTTTTTCTGGTTGGATAATTATATTTTTTAAAAATTCGAGTTGACCCAACCCAATCCGAATTACTAATATTAATATAAAGTTATAACTTTCACCTTTTAAGTTCTAGGGTTTTTTTCTCATGCCGTACCTCTCATCCATCCCTCTCCCTCGCCATCAGACGCACGCTCCCAATTCCCTTTTTCAATTTGTCGATTTGCCTTCTCCACCTCTCCCTCTTTCGATTTCCTCTGATCTCCACCTCTCTCTCTTGCAATTTGTCTTCTCCTCTCTGTCTTTCGATTTCCTCTGGTCTCCACCTCTTCCCTTTCAATTTTCTCTAGTCTCCACCTTTACCTATTTTGATTCATATTCAGCTTCATTTTCGATCCCGTCCACCTCCTTCCTCTTTCGATTCGTCTTCTACATCTCTCCGTTTTCGTTTGGCGCTCCTTAGCTTCAACATTTAGCCATTTTATTTTCGTTCTTCGTTCGTCAGCTTCAGCATTCAGTCGTTCCATTCTCCATTCATCCACTTCAGCCTTCAACCGTCGTTCTGCTTTGAAGGATTTTGCTTCAGACAAGGGCTTTTCTCTACTTCTTTCGATTTTTTGCTTGACTAACTATGGATTCATGTATTTTTGGATTTTTAATATTTTTTTATCAATGTTTTTTCTTTTAAGGTTGTTGTATATTAATGTTGTTGCTATGATGTATTTAAAAGTACTAACAAAACATTACAAAATAGGAAGAAAAAAAAAGCATCCAACTCAACAACCCAATCCGACCCGAATTTTAAGGGTTGGGTTGGGTTGGATTGGCGACCCTATTCGGTCGGGTTAGTCCAAAAAAACCCCTAACCCATGTACACCCCTAGTCAAAGTTTCATTAATTAATTATAAGAATTTCCATCACTTTCCATAAAGTTTCCCAAATTTTCATCGATATTGATATTCCTATAAAATCGAAATATAGATATTTCTATCAACATCGATATTTTGAACTTTGTTTATAAATTTCTAAAAACTAAAAAATAAATGGTTCCTAAAAGATAGCTTACTTTTTTTTGTTTTCTAACCTTTTAAAATTCACATATTTACTTACTCAAAATTTAAAAGATGGGTTTTATTAGACTTCAATGTATTAAATTTTTTTCAATTGAAAGATAAAAAATTTATTAGACATTTATGAAAGTTGGAGAGTCATGCTTCTAATTTGATTTTAAGATTTTCTTATATATATTTGTGAATATATATTTGTGAATGTTTATACCAATGAAGATAATTATATTTCCTTAAAAGACATTGTTTGCAACCTACCAAAAACAATTAACCATCAAAAAGTATTTTGAGAAATTTTAATAAGGAACCAATTCACTCATTTGTCTTAAAATGCTTATATTTTTACACGCCAAACACATATTAGATAGACATCATGATGATAAACAAACTTATAATACAACAATAAATTTATGGAATGAGTCCCACAACTTATAATAAATAATCAACCAATCATTTTTATAATTTTGAATCATCAAGTAAACCTATATACAAATTTAATCGTAGTTCAAATATACAAATTTAATCGTAGTTCAACTTTTAATTAAAAGTGTGCTTGGAATTAAATTTTCGGAGAGTTAAAAAGTGATCATTAAAAAAAAAAATTAATCATTTTTTGTTTTGTAAAAATCGAGAAAATTGTTATTTCTAACCCAAAAAGTTTTTATGAGACAAAACTAACCTCTTTTTTAAAAAGATCTTTTTCTAACTCATTTTTTAAAAAGATCTTTTTCTAACCCATTTTTCAACTTTTCAGAATTTCAGAGATGGGTCCCACATGGTGAAATGACGTGAATACCCCCAAAGATCTTGTTTCTCAACACTCAAACCACATACTCAAACCACATCTTCCCCAAGACCATCTTCTTCACAAGAGTCCATTTTTTTCAGTACTCTATAATGTTTGTCATTTATCCTATGTGACCCAATTTTCTGGAAATAAACCCACAAAAAACTTCTTTGAAACGCTGATTTCTGAAAATTTTGGTTTTCGAATAGTTCACAGTAAAAAAAACAGAAAAGAAAGGTCTAATATGTGAAGGAATGTCTGAAATCACTAAAAAAAAAAATTCAGAATGTCGTTTTATATCGCTGTCATTTTTTCCCGTAAGTTCATGAAGTTGACGGAAAAAGTGACAAAATACCCAAATACACGCCAACTTTTGGGAAATTTGGGCATTCTGTCACTTTTTCCATAAGGCTTCTGATATGATCTTACGGGAAACCTTACGAAAAAATCACAGAATGCCCAAATTTTCCGAAAGTTCGCGTGTATTTTTGCTTTTCAAATATCGTCTTGCTCTCTTTGCTATCATTTTGTCTCTATGGCATCATCCCTCTCACGCTAGTCTCGCTCTCTCTGCTATCATTTTGTCTCTATGACATCTCTATGGCAGAGGAACGAGACTAGCAAGACGAAACGATAGCAGAGAGAGCGAGACTAGCGAGAGCGAGAGCAAGATGACCGAAAAGCCAAAATACACGCAAACTTTCTGAAAATTTGGGCATTCTATGACTTTTCCCGTAAGGTCATGTTAGAAACCTTATGGGAAAAGTGATAGTATGCCCAAATTTCCCGAAAGTTCGTGTGAATTTGGGCATTCTATCACTTTTCCCATAAGATTTCCCGTAAGATCATGTTAGAAACCTTACGGGAAAAGTGACAGAATGCCCAAATTTTCTGAAAGTTGGCGTATATTTGGGCACTCTGTCACTTTTCCCATCAACTCCATCAACTTATGGGAAACATGAACTTACGGAAAAAATGACAACGATAAAAACGACATTCAAAATTCTTTTTCTTGGCGATTTTAGACATTCCTACACATATCAAACCTCCTTTACATGAAAATTTTAGATTTTCTTTTCCGTTTTTTACCGCAAACTATTTGAAAACCCAAAATTTTCGGAAATCAACGTTTCAAAGAAGTTCTTTGTGGGTTTATTTCCAGAAAATCGGGTCACATAGGATGGGTTTTAAACAAATGATAGACATTAGAGAGTATTGAAAAAAAAATGGACTCTTGTGAAGAAGATGGTCTCGGGAAGATGTGGTTTGAGTATTGAGGAACAAAATTTTTGGGGGTATTCACACCATTTCACCATATGAGACCCATCTGTAAAATTCTGAAAACTTGAAAAATGGGTTAGAAAATGAACTTTTTAAAAAAGAAGTTAGTTTTGTTTCATCAAAAACTTTTTGGGTTAGAAATAGAAATTTTCCTAAAAACCAATTATTTAATAAATCTATTAAAATCCACTTTTGAAACAAATGTTTATTTTACACCCGTTTAAATTAAGTTTCTACTAGCTTATGTTTCTTAGATTCGAATATCACTTTTTAATAAAATTTTCTATTTTCAATTTTTAATTTATCCTTCAAAATTAAATTTTATTTGATATATCTAATTTCTTACCCAACGAAAATCTATAGTTTTTCAAAAGGAAAATTATCTTAAATGAAAAAACTGTTAAAAATATTTACAACTAATAGCAAAATATATAGTCTATCTGCGATCGATTACTATCTATGTTTATCACGATAGACTACTAACACAAATAGTAGTCTATCGCGATCTATTGTGGTCTATCACAGATAGACAGTAAAATTTTACTATATTTGTAAATATTTTGGTTCCTTTTGCTATATTTGAAAAGAGTCATTTTCAAAACTTGAATATAACTGTTTTCTTTCAAATCATACCATTTTTTATTAAAAAATTAAAGCTATTTTCCTTTATTCTTAATAATTAATCTGGAGCAACAAAATCTAATATTTTACAATATTATTTAAAAATTATAAATTATATAAAAAAGTGTAAATTTTAATAGCGTGTCTATTTTAGTTATTATATCTAAAACAAAACAATTTATTATTTATCCATGATCATTCAAGTTTAAAAATTGAATTTTATCAAATACCAATTTACTTCTATGACAACTGATTTTTCTAAAACCATAGTTTATTGAAAAATTTATTATAACTAGAAAAAATATCAAACTATTTACAAGTATAGAAAAATTTCACTGTCTATCAGCGATAGACCGCGTTGACAAACTACAACAATTCCAAACTAAGTTTAAACTATTATATGTATGATTAAAATGTCAAATATCCAAAGCTCCACCTCAGGGATCAATTCTAGAAAATTTATATATAAGATTATTTTTATTAATACCAAAAAATTTTACTTGTGTGTCAATATGAGCATAGTTCAACTAACATGAAATATGTACTATCATCTCAAGGTCTGTCTTTTTGTACAAGATTAACACGCATAACTTGTATAGTTGTATTTTTAAACATTAAACTTTGGACATCTAGGTTGAGAATTAACCACAATATAATAAGAAATTTTATCAAAAGCATAGACAATTGTTTCTAGAAGTATAAAAATAAAAAAAGAGATCAATGAATCAAAATATACTTGTTTAAACTATATGTTTGTTAAATTTTAAAAATTTTGAATAATTTTTGTTTCCAAAATAATATTGAAATTAGAAAGCTGCTGGAAAGGTTTTTCCACGTAAGACCCAATTTCTAGCGTGAAATGGGAGTGTGAAGTTTGTAGCAACTTCACTTTGGCTTAGAAAATTATCAATGTTAGTTGGATTCCTTTTTTCTAATAATAGAGATTCTCAACTACAAAGTCATTTATACTTTATATCACCACTAATTTTAGGTTCTATGGATCAATCCACTTTTAAGGAGCGTAGGAGAAAAATTATGATAATAAACTGTCACTATAATAATAAAGTTGTCCTTTTCATATTCTTGAGTTAAACAAAATGTGAAACATCAAACTTTTAATATTTTGGATAATACAGTTAGAATCATCTATGTTGTCGACGCTCGATAAATATGAGCATCTCCAACATATGTAGGTCTCAAATCCACCTGAAGTATCCAAGTACTACCACTCAACATCTAACATGCGAATTAGTATCAAAGTAATCAACGTCTGCAATAAGTGAACAATAACATTATATACGAATAAGCAATCAACCTTCGTACATTGTCTTATACAAGTAAATGGACATGTTTCTAACCTTAGAAAATTATCCATATACATTTTGTTAGAGTACAACAAATTTAGCATAGTGGAAGCATATCCTAGCCTTAAGGAATCAACCGTTGAAGACAATTTTTACACTTCCCACAAAGAGAGGCACGAGTCATACTTTAAAAACGAACGTTCTTTTGAAGTTAGGAGCTCTTAGATCAACTCCTATCCATGAGATAGAGTTGTAAACAAGACTACCCTCGAAAGATTTGGGGTGGAATTGAACCAAGGGAGCACCTTAATTATGTAGTGAAAAGAATGTCACTAGTATTGAGAAATTCTATTCACGAGCTTCTACATTTCTGTTTTAGTTTATATATCTCTTCATTGTATTCATTAATTATTTATCAATGAATTTGTTGATTACTTTTTATATTATAAGCTCAATTTTGTAAGGGATTCAATTTTGTGGATACCCTAGAAGGATATATTAGTTTTATAGAATTGTGAACACATTCCACACACTTATTTTATGTTTATTTATGGTTAATATTGGTAATTTAAATTAGCCACTTGAGTTAACATGTTTGTTGAGTTTTGATGCAGAGAAAGTTAAAATAATATCACAAAGAAATAGAGGACTAAGAGCCTACACATAGGACGTCACGTGATTTTAGACATATGAAGGCACACCATAAGAGTAAAAAAGATGCATATATTAATCTAAATTTTAATTAGTCATAGACATATAGGACTAATTTCTTAGGCTATTAAGAGTTCTTGAAATTAAAGTTAAATATGAGTTTACCTTGGTTCATTATAGCAAAGTGTAATGCAGTAGCAATTTTTAGATAGTTTAATTTTATGGTTGAAACTTGACAACTGAATCCTTTGGTTACCTTTGATTTCAATCCAAATCACTTTCTTTTCAAAATATGGTGAATTCATAAACAGTCTCATAAAATCGATACTCATATTACTCTCAACTATATTACTTGTTGAAGGTGTGTACTAGCGTTTGGACCATTTTTTTTTTTTTTTTAATCTTAACAAGACCCTGAGTTTTTTGTCCGAATTTTGCCATCAATAATTTTCATTCTATATTTAAGGAAATGAACACTTCGAACTCGCAGCAGAAATTCGCATTGGATTGTCATTCAGTTTATTTAGAATTAAAAAAAAAAAATAGTTAAAGTGCAAAAAATTTACATCATTGAATAATGGAATTATTTTGGTGTCTTTATCCCCTCGCGCTCCAACTTCATTGAGATCAAAACTTCATCTCCACAAAGTCTTTCATGCTAGTATTCGGACATAGGACCAATACTTTGTGGGAATCTCTTTGAAAGAGAGAGAGAGAATTAGGATAAATGTTCTCTCTAAAGGGGGGACACACCTTGGCTTATACCCATAAAATTCCTATTTATAGTGATCATCTAGGGCAAAATTTTGCCCTAATTAAATAATATGTATTTTAGTATCTAATATTAAAATACATATATTTAAACTATTTTAATCTCATTTGAATATTTCAATTTCTCCTAATATATATTTTCTTATTTGAATCTCATTCCTTTGTAGTCAAGTCCCAAAATAATAGGTTTATTGCATGACTATTATAGGCATCTATGTAAATTAAAGGACAAGCCTCAAGTTCATATATTTCTCCTAGAATTAAAGATTGAGTTAGATACGATCATCCTGCAATGAGATATTAATCTTCTCTATTCACGAAATTATAAATAGATATTAAATATTTCATGGTCCAATCTTATACAAACTCATTATAGTATAAGATACTTCCACTCACATATCTCCACATGAAATGCTTTGGATCTAATCATTTGTAATAATTGCAAAGTGGGTCGTTTTCATAGTTTTACAAGGATAAGCACCCAACCTTATATATATATATCTTTTAAGTTATTTTTTTGGACATGATCCTCCTATTTGTCAACTATATACTATTCAATACTACACTAATAACCTTGGAATTTTCATGCCATGGACAATTTATTATTACAAATAAAATAATACAATAATAGTTAAATAACATGTTAATTACGAGGTTTTAGAGCACAAATCCCAACCTATGCGACGAAAAATTACATGAGGGAGCATTATGGTGAAAAATGCTACGTATTTGAGTTAAATTCTTTACGTTCCATTTTTATATTTATTTAAAATGTTGTCAATTTCATTTTGTTATTTGCAGAGATTATATATTTTTTAAACGTATTTGTAGTTTTTGAGAGAATTTTAAAACCATTCATTCGTATGGATTGCACAACATGTATAACATACATGTTGCATGTACCTCCACCTGGTCCTAGGCATGAAGGACATGCTCGAACGGAAGAAATTTCAAGAAATGATGAGCAATTTGTACATGATGAAGTTCACAAACATAAACACAAAATCCTTTTATCACATAGGTGTGGATGTGGACATGAAGAACATGATCAATATTTTTACCTTACAAAACCTGTAGATGAACCAAAAGAACAAAATCAAGCACCAAGGAGTTGTCGTTGATGAACCAAAGGAATCAATGGATGAGTATTTACACACAATTGATTTATTTTTATATAAGGCATCCAAATAACGATGAGTACAAAATCCATCTTGCCTACTTGGATTTTAAAATCACAATACTTCAATAATTGATTTTAAATTTATTACATTTTAAAAATAACAATATTATTTGAATATAAATGGTCATTCTTTTACCACCAAACATGGTTACCTAAAATCTGAACATCTATTTTCAAACATTTGTGAATATGTCAAACATCTATTTTCGAGCATCCGTGAATATGTCAAACGTCTTGATTTCTTGAAAATAAATGGTCCACAAAAATAATCAAATGTACTATAAAATGGGTAAAAACGTGGTTTTAAAAAAAAAAAAAATTACTTTTAAAGAAAATTATTATAAATAGAAAAAATATCAAACTATTTACAAATAAATATAACAAAATTTACTTTTTATTTGTGATAGATTATAATAGACCCAAATAGACATCTATCTATGTCTATCCAGTAAAGTAATAGATGTCTATCTGGGTTTATCACGGATAAAAATAAAAATTTTGTTATATTTGTAATTATTTTCAATAGTTTTTCTATTTTTGTAAACATCTCATTTTTAACTCTAAAGTACAATTTAGTTTCTAAACTTTAGGTGGTACGATTTAGTTTTTGTCCTTTCAAATGTGTAAAATTTAGTTTTTTGAAATTTAATTAGTAACAATTTAATCTATGTATTTTATAATTTGTAATAATTTAATCTTTATTAAAAAAATATTATTAAGATTTTATGAAATTTCTTATGCATGCAAATGGATAAGCTAATCCAAAATCAATCTTTTTTTTTTTTTTTTTTATAAACTATAAATACTAAGTTAATAGTTATTTTTTTCTTCCACATACATTACAAATGGTAAGGGTTGACTTAAAAGAATTATGACTAAAAAGGGAAAAAAAGAAAAGCATAATGTTAGATATGGAATTAGGAATTGTGATTGTTGTAACGGTGGTGTTGGTGTCCAGGCAGCCCGTTGTTTTATATTTTGATAAATCCAAGCGTAGAGGGTTAGGTGGGATTGGAAGGACATAATTGGTGGGCGTCCAACCCAATGGTAATACCAATAAGGACAGTGCTGTCGCACAGAATAAAATCTCGGATGCCATTCCTTGTGGGACCCTTTTACTCTCTCTTCTCTTTCGCCACGTGTCTTTCTCCTCCTTTCTCTTTTCTCTCCTTTCCCTCTCCACTTGCCCGCCCTTACACATTTCCCTTCCACGCTTTATCATCATTATTCCCCCGCCGGCACTTTCTTATTTATGTATTTATTTATTTATTTATCATTTTAAATAAACTCCAATTCTCCATGTCCCATTTTTTCTGAATACTGAGAAATTTTAATATATTTATTTCAACATGTCTGTTGCATTCTTTAACCAATTAAAATAAACTCGTATCAAGTTTCTCCATTTCTTTTTTCTTTTTTCTTTTTCTTTTTTTTTTTATAATTTTTTTTTTTTTTAATTTTTTAAATTTTTTTTTAAATTTTTAAAAATTTAATTTTTTTTAAAAAAAAATTTTTAAGATTTTTATAAATTTTTTATGCCTGCAAATGGAAAAACTAATCCAAAAACAATTTTTTTTTTTTTTTATCTAATCATTAATATTCTTTGCAAACTTATACTCGTATCAATTTTCTCCATTTCTTTTTTCTTTTTTCTTTTTCTTTTTTTTTTTATAATTTTTTTTTTTTTTAATTTTTTAAATTTTTTTTTAAATTTTTAAAAATTTAATTTTTTTTAAAAAAAAATTTTTAAGATTTTTATAAATTTTTTATGCCTGCAAATGGAAAAACTAATCCAAAAACAATTTTTTTTTTTTTTTATCTAATCATTAATATTCTTTGCAAACTTATACTCGTATCAATTTTCTCCATTTCTTTTTTCTTTTTTCTTTTTCTTTTTTTTTTTATAATTTTTTTTTTTTTTAATTTTTTAAATTTTTTTTTAAATTTTTTTTTTTTTTTATCTAATCATTAATATTCTTTGCAAACTTATACTCGTATCAATTTTCTAAATTCTTTTTTAAATTTTCATTAAAAATTCATTTCATCATTTTTCAGCTACAATTTTCTATTATCCTAATCATTTAGGAAACAATTCTTTAAGAAATTAGATGCGTTTTTCCTCCTGCTAATACACACAATGATCGAATTGTTATGAGTTTGTTATAGGCTGTTAATATTCTGTTCTACTCTAGTTGTTGTATCTCTGTCTTTAACCCTTTTCTCTCTCCCTCCTAATCTCTCCGCATATCATTTTTTAATTATATAATTATTTTTAAAAGTTTAATCCAATAGCATGAAATTCTGTATGTTTTTTTTCTCCCTTATTTTAAGATGAATTGTGCATGGTTTTGAAAGTGCTATCCTATTTATTTTTTATTTTTTATTTTTTTTATTTTTAATATTGGATTTCAATAAAAAGAATTCAACTCCACATGCCTAGAGTCAAGCACAAACAAACAATAATTAGAAGAATTAAGGCTTTGTTTACTATTTCATTTCAAATTTGGGTGCAATTGTAATTGGACTGTATTGTAAAGTAATTGGCATGTAATAGTAAATGGATTATTTTCGGTTATGTTTATGAATATGTAGATGTAATAGGTTCAAATATAATGAGACTAGTTTTGGTTGTATTTATATCATATAAAAGTTAATTGATGAAAACAAACAAGTTTTAGAAATTAATGAAAGATCTTTTACCTTTCCATTTAATTAAAAGGATAAAAGATAATAATAAAAATAATCACTATCAATTATTTATGTTTTCCAAATATTCAAATTATTCGATATTTGATTATGTTATCTATTAATGTTTATGTATTTTCATATGATTGGATTATTATTCTATTAAGTTTAGATGATAATAAATGATGCAAGTTTAAATTCCATAAGGTTTGGTATAACAAAATGATGTATTTATTATCTTTATGTGTTATGTATACGAGAATAATTTAAAGTATGTACTTATTTGTGATTAATATATATAATATCTATAGTATAAATAATTTGTTAGTCACCAAAGCAGTAAGTGTAAGTTCTATAGATATCAAAATTAAGTTAATACAATTACTCATGTTTGTAATTGTTTTATTGTGATATATCTATGTTATGAATAATTTGTTAGTCTCCAAAGTGGCCAAATTTGTAAGTCCTATAGATATTCTATTCATAATGTTTGGCAAATTAAGGTAATAAATATTTGTGATTATTTTATTATGATATCTATATTATGAATTATTTGTTAGTCACCAAAGCGGCCAAATTAGTAAGTACAATAGATATCAATTAAAGTTAATTCAATTAATCATGTCTATGTGATGGAGATGATTTTATGAAAAATTAAAGATATTGATTTTCATTATTATAAAAGATTTCGAATCATCCAAAGATTGATTAGTAGTTTTATAATTTTGAACTTTATTGTGGTTAATTGAGGTGTTTGGTTAGATATTTTTAGTATATCCAAAGATAACTATTGCATCTAATTTGAGCATTTTGATTACCAATTATGTGAAATTAAATTTAGCATCAATTATGTATGAGTGTTGTATGTTGTTGTATCTTTCCAAAGAAGAACTCCAACATATGCTTAATGATTATTAATGTTATTTGAATCTACATTATATATTTAAGTTTATTTCTCAAAGCAATAATGCATAAGCATATTTTATTCCTTATATGCATTATTTACTTATGCTTCTCGTCATTCGCAAGCTACATCTATAAACAAGTTTAATGAACTCAATTTCTTTGATTATTGTGAACAAATCCAATTCCATCTTGGTGTTTTTGATCTTGATTTGACACTTTTAAGTGAGAAACCTGCTACACTTACTAATGCTATTCAGTGTCGAGGAAACATCTTTCTATAAAGTTTGGAAAGATCAAATAGGTTAAGCCTAATGTTTATGCGAATGACTTTGGAAAAATAATGTCAAGTCCACAATTACAAAAATTGAAAATGTTGAGCAATTTGTGAAAATGATTTGTGAAAATTTGTGGAAAATTATTCTCAGTCTGAGTTGGCTGATAAGTCACTTACTAGAATACTAATGAGTAACTTAATCACCACTAAGTTTGATGGTTTTCGTACTATGCATGAGCATATCCAAAGAAAGAATTAAAGATTGGAAAAGAATGAAATCCTTACAAATTTGAATTTTACTAATCTTGAAACTTGTGTGGATTGTATTAAGGAGAAACAAACAAAACACATAGGTTTTAAAGTAGTCACCAAGAAGCTCATAGCTCCTTGAAATAATACACACTGATATTTTTGGGCCTTTTGATGTTCCATCTTTTGGTGGAGAAAGTATTTCATTACATTTATAGATGATTTTTCACATTATGAATATATCTACTTATTGAATATATATATATATATATAAAGCTTAAGCGGTAGATGTTTTAAGGGAATTTATCAATGAAGTTGAAAGGCAATTAGATAGAAAGGTAAAAATCTCATCAAGTCTAATAGAGATAGTGGGTATTGAGGAAAATATGATGAGAATGGATAGTGTCTTCGACCATTTGCTAAATTCCTAGAAAGTCATGGCATATATCCTCAGTACACAATGCGAGAAACACCACAACAAAATGGTGTTGTAGAAAGGCAAAATCATACGTTAATGAACATGGGTAGAAGTATGTTAATAATTCATCTTTACTCATATCATTGTAGATGTATGCTTTAATAACCACTCAATACTTATTAAACATCGTTTGAACTGTAGATAGAAAGAAATGTTTGGTGTTTCCAAGTGGAAGTAAAAATTTATAATCCACACGAAAAGATATTAGATTCAAGAACAACTAGTGGCTTCTTCATTGGTTATTCAGAAAAATCAAAAGTGTATAGATTTTATTGTCCTAGTCATAGTACGAGAAGTTCAAACTGAAAATACAAAGTTCATTGAAAATGGCGAAGTTAGAGGGAGTTTGGAATCACGTAAAGTGGAAATTCAAGAAGTTAGGATGGAAATTCCTTCATCTATAACTTCTTCTATTCCTTCATCTATAACTTGTTAATTTTGTAGTTGTTGACTATGTTAACAATCCACAAGAAGAACAAATTAATGATCAAACTCCACATAATGATATTATAATGAATGAACTTGTAATTGAGGAACCACAAAAATAGAATTAAGAAGATCTGTGAGACAAAGAAGATCAGCTATTTCTGATGATTATGTGGTTTATTTGCATGAGTCAGAGTTTGACTTAGGTATCGTAATGATCTAGTTTTGTTTTCACAAGCCATTAAAAGTGATAATTTTGCCAAATGGTAAGATGCCATGAAAGAAGAGTTAAGACCAATGGGTTACAAAGAGGTTTGGGACCTTGTAGAGTTGCCTAAAGGAAGTAAAAGAGTTGGGTGTAAATGGTCTTTAAGATCAAACGTGACTCAAATGGCAATATCGAAAAATATTTTCATTAAGAATTATTATGGCTTTAGTTGCTCATTATGAATTAAAGCTTCATCAAATGGATGTGAAATTACTTTTCTAAGTGGAAATTTAGATGAAGAAGTGTTCTGGATGAACTAGAAGGTTTTGTGGTTGAAGGAAATGAATATATGGTGTGTAAGCTAACGAGGTCAACATTGGTATCTTAAAGTTAATAATACAATCACATCTTTTGGATTTAAAGAAAACATCGTTGATCGATATATGAATCTAAAGATTAGTGGGAATAAGTTTATAATTCTTGTTTGGTATGTCGATGACATCTTGTTGGCTACTAATGACTTTGGTTTATTATGTCAAACCTAAGAAATTTTCTCTAAAAACTTTGAAATGAAAGATATGGGAGAGGCATCCTATGTGATTAGAATTGAAATATTCCGTGATCGAGCACATGAATTGTTAGGATTATCTCAAAAGGTGTATATTAATAGTGTTTTAGAGAGATTTAAGATGGATAAATGTTCTTCAAGCGTAGTTCCAATTTAGAAGGGAGATAAGTTTACTCTTATACAAGGTCCAAAGAATGAATTGGAACAAAATCAAATGGAAACCATTCCTTATGTTTCTATCAATAGAAGTTTTAATGTATGCACAAACTTGTTCTAGACCAGAAATTAGTTTGTTGTCGGTATGCTGGACATGTATCAAAGTAATCCATAAACTTGTTCCAAACTAGACATCAATTTGTTGTCAGTATGTTGGACAGGTATCAAAGTAATCTCGAAATGAATCATTGAAAAACTACAAAGTGTTAATGTATATATCTGCAAGGAATGAATGATTATATGCTTAATTACCTATAAAAGATCTAATCATCTTGAGATGATTGAATATTCAAATTCAGATTTTGTTTGGTACATTTGGCTATTTGTTCCATTATGTGAAGGAACAATTTCATGTAAGAGTGTGAAGCAGTCTATAATTTCTACGTTCACGTTGAAAGTTGAATTTGTAGCATGCTTTGAGGCTACAATTCATATATGGTTTATGGTTGTGGAATTTTATTTTAGGACTTGGATTTGTCAACATTATTGGCAAGTTGCTGAAAATTTATTGTGATAATTTCACATTTGTCTTCTTCTCTAAAAACGAAAAGCATACAAAAGGTGCTAAACATATTGAATTAAAATACTTTGCCGTTAAAAAAATAGTAGTTTAGAAACAAAGAGTGTCGATCAAATACATTAGCACTAACCTTATGATTGCGGATCCACCGACTTAAGAATTGTTATCAAAGACATTTAATGAACATGTCAAACGTATGAGCATTAGTGGATACCATTATTGATACTATGATTATGTTATTTGACACTCTGAGCTCATTTATTGAATGTTTCTAATTTTATCTTCCGGTCTTGTTCTTATGATTTGTATATATAAAAATGAATTAGGTAAACTAAACAGGACATTGTCTTTGATAAAGACACTTATTATTGGACCATTATGATTATCTTTATTATAGATCATATTAGATGAAAAACTAATTATGTGATACATGGAAGAGAGTATATTAATGCAATGATCTATGACCGCCATGATCCTTTAGTAGTTTCTGTAACTTGACATTGATATCATGATATGAAGATAATAATTCTATCTTCACTACGCATTATGTTTATGAATGTATATGGTAAATAATGTCAAATGGGTTTGGTGGGAGAATGTTAGATTTATTTTTAATTTAAGATTATCATTAACGTGACCCATTAACATTATCTATTATTTTATCTTTTAGGCTAATTATTTTATTGGGCTAATTAAGTAAAAGATAATTCCTATATCAAATAAAAGTTAATTCCTAAATTAATTAAAAGATAATTTCTTAATTAAACACATTAATGGAAGGTGTCTATATAAAAACCTTAGGGATTGGTCCTCTCTCTGCCTCATTAAGTAGTTATTTTTCCTTATCAAGAAATCTAATTAAGTTCTAAAGGAATGCATAAAAGATTATTATCATGGATCAAGGTATGTTATTCTAACTAATGTTATTGTGAAAATCATCTAGATCGAAGATCTTGACATTTATTGTTTTATACAATATTATGGTTTTATTGTATAATCATTAAGTTAAAACTTACACAAGAGCAAAAAATGTAGAGAAAAAAATGAGGGATTCAAGAAAAATGTTAGGATGTAGAGAAAAAATACGTACCAAGTTTGATATTTTTGGATTGGTTTTGGTTTTTAGAGGAAAGAGTACAAATCGAGGTGTACATACTAAGGTAAGGCAAGGGCAAGGTATGTCAAAATCTAGGTGGATCCCATGTAATTCATCCATTGTAATCAGATTGACACCTTAGGTGAGAGCAATCGAATTACAAGAACGAGGGTAATGTTAAAATGTGGGTGCCACCAATGCTTCATGTTTATCGAATTGGGTAAATAACTACAAAAGTAAACAAGTGGCCCCACCTCCATGAATTAGACTACCTTTGCTATGATTATGGGATAATAAATGCGACTGGAAAAACAAAACAACAAAAACCCAACACGTAATACAACTTAAGTAAAAAAAGAAAAAAAAAAAGTTAAAAAGAGGTAATTAATGACCATGAATCTCAAGGTCCACGCCATTTCGAACACACAAAAGAAAACATGAGACCACACATCTATATTAATTTTTTTTTAATATATCTATGTATACAATTTGAATATCGTGAAGTACTAAACTTTTTAATCATCATTGTTGTCATATATCGAGATTTAATATCTATCTTAGTTATGTACGCAACAATACAAATATACATACAATTATGAATATAATTTGCAAAATTGACGAATTATATCATCATTAAGTTATAATTAAAATCTCATTAATTAATTCAAAATTTCCATTCAAGTATTATATTTTTCATCGTTTCCCTTAAAATTTTCATAGATATCAACATCCTTTGACATAAATATCAACTGTAACTTAATTGAATGACAATTCAAATCTCATTTATCAATTCAAAATAATTTGAAATTTTATGGGATGATTTTCTAAAATTTTCGTCTACATCAACATTTTCTTTGATTTTTTTTTTTTTTTTAAAAACAGACATCAACCTTTACAACTTTTTTGTTGCAAATATGTTTACCTCTCAATGAATATTTTCAAATCTTAAGCAGTTGTTTGGAATGTTAAGCTGAGTTCTAAAGTCTAATATGTTGATCGGAGTTACGAAGTCTATGTTTGGAGTGCAGAGAGTTGAGTTATTAAGTTTAGGGGTATTTGATACTATTTTTTGTAATCTAAAAAAAGAAAAGATTTTCTTGGTTGTTGTACACATATTTTTCTAAATTTTTAACACTCAATTCATATGTCAACTTAAAACCTTCACATATACTTTACAATTTTCATATGTGACTATTGTATTTGAGGTAGACAAAATGTTCTTGTTTCGTACAAACAACAAAATTACAATATACTTCTAAATAGTGGAGTGTATGAGTGTTATATGCACACAAAAAGAGTGGTGAAGGGGGTTTATGGTTTTTATGGTTATGTCAAATTAGGTTAGAGCATATTATGCATGTATGTTGGTGTTGGGAATGAGATCAAAGTTGCACATTAGAGGTGAGACAACTATCACCACTAGTATGAAGCCTTATGGGTGCAACCAAAAGTAAAACAGTGAGGGTTTATGCCCAAAGTGGAACATCATATCATCGTGGATATATTTGGAAGTTTCTTGTCCTTAACAAGTGATATTAGAGCTGCACCAACCTTTGACTTAGCCAATGTCCGTAGAACCCTTAGGTGCTGGATAAAGAAATGGGAGTCTTAGAAGATGCAATGATGGCAGTATCCATTCGTGGTTGAACTTTCAGACAATTGGTGAAATGTTTTTTAGAAAGTCATTTGCAATTAAATATTTTTTTTAAAAAAATTGTTTAAAATAAAAATAAAAATAAATTTTTTCAAAAGTTTATTTATAGATAAGTTTATTTGGTTTAATTATATATTTAAAATGTTTCTATTAATGTTAAATTATTATTTTAAATTATCATGTAAGACGGTTATTAAATATTATAAATATAATAAGAAATAAAATATATATATATATAATATGACGTAGAGGTAAGGGGTATTTTTGTCAGGTTGTTAAATTAATGCCGAGTCTACAATCTACAAATCTATCTGGTTGTTGCCCCCACTGCCCAAGCAAAGCTGTAGTTTGTTGTTTCTCTGCTGTCCCTTTTTCTTTATTTTGAATTTTCCACTCTCGACATATAAAATATAAACCCACAATAATAAATTAGGCTTTTTTCTTTCTTTTTTTTTTTTAATGAAAAGAAGTAAACGCATCAAAAAATTAAAATAGTCTTTTTTTTTTTTCTGTTTTTTGTTTTCCTTTTTTCTTTTACAAACACAGTATTATAATTTGAAAATTTGGATGACGTGCTGGAATGAGTTTCAAGGACTAAGAGGACAAATTCATTAATATTATGAAAATGATATAAAGTCTTATGACGGAAGATTTTAAAAATTATTACAAATGTCTTTGGTGTTGTTAAATCATTGGGTTGAGTATAGATTCATGGTTTATTATTGAAAGGATTTAATTAGGTGCTAAAATGTTAAATTAAGTTTTGTAAATGTAATTAATGAATATTTAAAATATTTATCGAATCTAATAGTAAATAAAAAAAAATTAAAACAATTTGAGGGAGAGGACACCAGATGTTGTTAAGGTGGTTATGTTTTCCAATCTACCCCACGAGACCATCTTCAGATAATAAGATTAATCAATCAAAGGTTAGTACAATTTACCATCAATGTTGACTTATGCATGAAAGAATTCCATTTTTAAATCATGCCACCAATGTGATGAAATCTTTTCAAACACAAGTTCCTATTATTGTGTTATGAACCACCATTTGAACAAACTTTTTATTAAAATATTGTATTTAGTAAGAATAATTAGGAAAATATTGTAGTTTGGAAACTATTTAGGAAAATATGGTAGTTAGGAGGAGAGAGAAGATTGAAAAGTGGAAAGAGGCAAAGGTCGAGACCTCAACCTTCGACCAAGACAAAGGTCGAGACCTCAACCCTCGACCAACGTGAGCCTTCAACCAATGCAAGGAGGCTTCAACCTTTGACTGACGCAAGACCTACCTTCGACCAACGCAAGGAGGCCTCAACCTTCGACCAACGCAAGACCTACTTCGACCAACGCAAGAAGGCCTCAACTTTCGACCAACGCAAGGTCGAGACCTCAACCTTCGACCAACGCAGACCGACGGGTGGAAACTTTTGCAGAGATCCCGTCTGCCGCAGGTCTCGTCGCGTTGTTGCAGAGAATCCCCCGCAGGTCCCGTCGCGTCGTCGCAGAGAATCTGCCGCAGGTCTCTTCGAGTCGTTATAGAGATTCCCTACCGCCGGTGCCGCTGCCAGTGCCGAGTGCCCGTGACTTATGGTCGAGGGTTGAACCCTCGACCAAGTCTCTTTAAATGCTGCCCCACCCCTATTCTTCCTCCCACTATTTCTTCTTCCAATTTCTTGCTTCTCCTCCTTCTGAATCCGAGCAGTTCCCACTATTTCCCCTCATTTTCACAACTTCTCACAAATACTCCATTTTCTCCAAATTTTCTCCCTTTTTTTTCTAAAAAATTTGATCTATCGAAATATTCTCTTTTTTCTTTTTTTTTTTTTTTCAAATTTACGAGGTTTGTAAATTTGATTTATGAAATATATATTTTTTTAAGATAATATAAATTTTTTTCTCTATTCTCATGCTATTTTTTTTTTACAGTATTTGTTACTATTTGGAAAGCAAAGATCGATCGTTGTCACTTCGAGGAAGAAAAAAAAGTAAATCATTGCTGAATTAGTGAGTTACCATTTCATTTTTGATATTTATATTATGCAAGATATACCATTTTAATGTTCGTATTTATTTTGTTAATAGTCTTTGAATTGAATAATATTTATATATTGATGTTATGAGTCTTTTCTATAATTTAATGTTCTTGTTTATATTATATTAGATTTATCATATTAATATTATATTAAATCTACCATGTTAATGTTATTTTAGATCTACCATGTTGATAATTTTAATATAATTTTTTTATAATTTGTCTTTGATTTGCATTTTATATTTATATCTTTTTAACACAAAAAGTTGTTTTTTAATTGAAAAAATTTGTTTTAGAATGTATTTTTGTTCAAAAAAAATAATATTGATTTTTATTAAAATAAATAATATTAGTTTTAGAATTTTTTAAAAATAATATTACCTTTTAATGTTCTTTTTGTTTTTTAAATTTAGTATTACAGTAAATTTTAATTTTTTAGTACAAATTTATATTTTTATTGCATTTTAGATATTACTAGATTTTTTTTAATATTAGAGTTTTTAGTTAAATAATTAGTGGTATATATTGTTGTTTTCTCTTTTTAGAAAACGACAGACAAGTGTTTGGGATTTATGTTGTTTACAAATGGTTATATGATTGATGGTGTTGATGGAGTTGAATATGACCAGCCAGCATGTGGGGGCTTTAGCATAAATATGAATAGTGGACTTGTTTTTGAACAATTTGTTGAAATGATTGGGCTGTCACTTGGTGTAGATATGAGATCAAACCACTTAGAAATAATATACAGACATCCTAATCTAACACCATTAGGATTTGTAAAGTATATGTCATTCCTCATTCATAACGAACAAGCGATGTTTTCAATTGCAATGCCGCTCCCGAACCTAGTGCATTTATACATTAATTTAGTAGGGTAGACTTGGATATAGATTTGAATGCACAATCGTTGAGTCAGTTTGAAGACCCGAATCAATGTATTGATCCTGATCCTGAATCAATTGCACCAGCCTATGACGATGAAAATATGGTGGCTGGTAATCAATATAGGGATTTTAGAACAAAAACACGATGAATTCGAGGAGTTGGATTTCGATGGTCGTGAACATGAAATGTCGTCAGATACATTAGCTAATCTTGACATGAATATAATAGATAGTGTTAGAGAACATGACCCAGTTGTAGCCTCGGTAGTCGTTGAAAATACCCAATTGTATAAGGGTATGATTTTTTCAAGACAAAGAAATGTTATAACATTTGGTCAAATGTTTTGCTATCAAGTGTCACGCACCATATGAGGTCGTGGAATCAACACCGAATATTTGGGCAATTCGATGTAAGAAATGGGAGGATGGTTGCAAGTGGCGACTCCGTGCAACGAAGAAAAAATCTCACAATTTGTTCGAGATTACTAAGTATGTTGACCAATAGACATGTTTTTACTCAGAGCTTAGCCAAACTCATGTGCAATTAGATTCTTCAATGATTGCATTGGAGTTTTGTGAAGCTGTGAGGGAAAAACCATCCATCAGTGTGGCACAACTACAATTCGACATGAAAACAAAATGGGGATACCATGTTTCTTACCACATGGTATAGGAGGGTAAACGAAAGGCATTGGCCAGAGTGTTTGGTGATTGGGATGACTCATACAAACTGTTGTCCAGGTGGTTGTATATGGTCAAGCATACAAATCTCGGCACACGAGTGGAGTGGAGAATAAAGAGCACACCTACTGAAGGACATGTCATCCTTACTTCTGTATTTTGGGCATTTGGTCCTTGTATAGAAGCATTCAATAGATGTTGGCCGATTATTCAAATAGATGGTACTCACTTCTTCCACTTGCATTTTTTGTTGTAGATGAGGAGTCTGCTGACACGTGGGGATGGTTTTTAAAACACCTCAGAGAAATTGTTATACATGAAGAAGTGTGCTTGATTTCGGATTGGCATGGTGGTATCATCTTAGCAATGAAGAATCTAGAAAATGGTTGGACAAGGCCAAAATGTCACCATAGATTCTGCTTAAGCCATATTGTAAGTAATTTTAATAAAAAATACAAGTTCAATACATTAAAAAATTTTGTATATCGTGCTGGATGTCAATTCCAAGTTTGCAAGTTTAGTAAAGCAGGGGAAGACATCAAGCGAATAAAAAGAAGTTGTATAAGTTTTTTTGACAACATTGGTATTGAGCAATGGACTCAAGCGCACGATGGAGGGTTTAGGTATAGGTGGATGACGAAGAATCTATCAATGTGCATCAATTGGAGTTTTCAAAGGAGCTCGAATGTTGCCGATAAATGCTCTTGCTCAAATAACATTCTACAAATGTGTAAATTATTTTGAGAAAAGAAGAGAAGAAATAAGAGCTGCCTTGGAACGTCGAGATAAATACACCCGGTAATAATTTTCTTTTTAGTAATCAACAATTTGTTCCAAGTATGTTTATAATACTGAGTGAGTAAATATTCAAGTACGTACACGAAAAAATCTCAAAATGGGCTGCAAGATCCAGTGAACATGAAGTCCAATCATATGATAGATATGAAGGTGTATTCATGTGAAAACCGGACGTCACAACCTCAATTCTAAAGGAGAAAATATTCAAATACTGAAGCTAAGTGATTCTGAACGGTACTGTTCATGTAACAAGTGGCAAGAATTTAGCATTCCATGTTCGTATTTTATGGTAGTTTGCTCACGTTTTAACATGAACTATGAAGATTTCATTGAGGACTACTATAAAATGTCGACATACGCTGCATGTTACTCTCATCAATTTCAACCTAGTAAACCAAAGAGTTCACGATATCATAATGAGATGGACTGGATAGAACCAAGTTCTTAAGTATGTTGCGGATTTTGTAATCAGTTAGGTCATAATCGAAGGAAATGTCATTCGTTACAAAGACAGGCACCATATAGTTAGAGATTTCTATCATGTAACCAATATTTTAATAATAAAATTAATATCTTTATCATGTGCTCTCACTATCTCACTCTCTCTCGCTTTTAAGTCCTAATTTATTTGTATGTTTTACTCGATAAATATATAATTTGTTTTCTTCTAGATCATGACTTTAAACCTAGGACCAATTGATCCCGATATTTTATACGATCAATATGTTCATCGATGAACAAATGTATGGCAAAATCGGACTATAGGCAAGATGGTAGACGGCGTGAGGTTGTTGTTTATCGTACCATCCCACTTCATCATCGCATACTATCACTTCTGCATGCATCATGCTTTTATGGGGTTGCCAGACTAGGATTCATTCAGTTAGACTGACACCTCATCACTGCACTTGTTGAGAGATGGAGGTCAAAAACCCATACATTTAATGTGCCTACTGGAGTAGTCACGATCACGCTCCAGGACATAGAAATATTATTTCGGTTACCTATTGATGGCGAGCCTGTTACCGGGGTAATGTATGACGGTTGGCTGCATATTTGTTAGATGCTACTCGGTGTGACCCCACCTACAAATAAAATTAGGGGATGAGGTTGAGTCTAACATGGCTAGGGACACAATTTTCAAGACTTGATGATGCAGACGAGGAGTCTGTCACGAGATACGCAAGAGCATACATACTGCAGATGATGGGCGAAAGTCTGTTTTCTGATAAATCAAGTCACTTCGTGCACCTAATGTTCCTTCCACTTTTAGCCAATCTGCATGAGGCGGGACGGTATTCTTGGGGTGGAGCGTGTTTGGCATGGCTGTATAGATAGTTATGTAAAGCAACAAAACTTGATGTTCATGAAATCGCTGGGCCTTTAATATTGCTACAAATATGGGCTTGGAAACGATTTCCAACAATGACTCCACAACTCTGACATGTCAACGATCATCAATTAGCAGAACGAGCCTACGGTTCTCGGTATGTCATTTTAATTTAATTCAGCTAATATTTTTTATGACTAATATAGTTAATTTTAAACCTAAAATATTAATTTAATAATATAGGTGGAGAGACCAATTTTGTGTAACTACACATGTACTGAGTCAGTATAGATATATGCTTGATCTACTTCAACCTGACCAGGTATGTGAATACTAAACCAAAATGAATTTTTTATACATATTTTTTTATATACTTGTATTTAATATTTTTAATATAATATGTTATGTTTCAGAATATTTGGGAGCCTTATAAAGCTGTTATGGACACTTTGCTCGATTTTTATACGAGCGGGGTCAAGACATATGGCGAACGATGAGCCCACTCATATGTTTTCACATTGGTGAGTGGCATCTTCTTGACAGGGTAATCCGATAGTTTGGTTTCAAACAGGATGTCCCATTAGAGTGCAATACTGAACCCTTACTACATGACATTGACCTGAGAACTGCAGATTGGTCTAAAAAAGTTGCACATTTGGTAGTGCGATGACACTATAGTAAAAGGTTTATTGCAGTTGGCGTTTCAGTTGGGCAATTCGATAGGGATGCAACTCAAGATTACATCCTTTGGTATAATAATATTACGAGACGCTACATTACTCGTCCGGGAGCAGCTTTGGGTCATTTGGTATATAATCAAATATTGTCTAATTATTTTTTATTTAAATTTATTTGAAATATTATCTAATTGTTTTGTAATTCATAGAGATCGAGCAATAGTAATCTTTGTGATGTTGCAAATGATCCAGATCAAGTATTTACTATATGCAATAATAATGCAAGTTATATGGAGGAATTACACTACATGTACGATATACCTATTGCACCTCCACCAGTTCCTAGGCATAGGGGACGTGCTCGTGCAGAAAAAGATGAGTTTGATGCAGTTGACCATAATGTGGAAGAATTGCCTCCTATGATGCAGATGCAAACGCAGAGCCAGACTGGTTATGCTAGTCTGATGATGATGCAACCAACCTTTGGTTCAGGATATTATGATTTAGAGGCCTGGCCATCATCTTCATACATGCATACACATGGACACGATGTCTATGAAGCGCCTGCAGAGGTACCAGAGCAACCAGATCCACCAGAGCAACCTAGAGTGCAAAGTTGACGACGCTAACCAGCTCGAAATCGGCGACATCCGCCTTGTGGGACACATTGAATTTTTTTTTATTATTACTAATTTTAGTGGAAAAAATAATAAAGTTGTTGTATTAATATTGACACTTTAATTTTATATTGGTTGGTTAGTAATAAAATATATGTTTGTTATTATAACGGTTTTTAAAAGAATGTTAGTTAAAATAATATTATTAAAGTATAATTCTAAATAATTTATAAAACCACAATATTTTTTAAAATTTATTAAAGTATAATTCTAAATAATTTATAGAACAACAATATTTTTTAAAATTATATGAAGTGGGGAAGTGGAAGGGGGGGAAAAAATAATTAAAAAAAAATTTGGTCGAGGGTTCAACGTCGACCAAGCAAAGGAAAAAATAAAGGACATAGAAGGTCGAGGGTTGAAACCTCGATCAAACAAAAAAAAAAAAAACAATTCCCCAAATCCCAAATCCCAATAAAAACTACAATATTTTCCTAAATAATTTATAAAACCACAATATTTTTTAAAATTATATGAAGTGGGGAAGTGGAAGGGGGGGAAAAAATAATTAAAAAAAAATTTGGTCGAGGGTTCAACGTCGACCAAGCAAAGGAAAAAAAAAAAGGACAAAGAAGGTCGAGGGTTGAAACCTCGATCAAGCAAAAAAAAAAAAAACCATTCCCCAAATCCCAAATCCCAATAAAAACTACAATATTTTCATAAATATTTCAAAAAACTACAATATTTTCCTAAATAATTTATAAAACCACAATATCTTTTTAAGTTTTCCCGTTTGAACTCCCCTTTCAAAAGTAGATATGTCTTATCCTAAGACTTAAATTAAAATACTTCTCACAAATATAAAACGATTCACACTTTTACAATTTCACATAAAAATACTCTCAGCTAACTATAGCAAATTTAGAACAATTGATAGTGAAGAAACAAATGTACTTCACCAATCTTCTTGTCTTTCAATGCTCCAATGTCTTACATAGTGTTAAAATCTGAACTGGGGAAACATACTCAACTTTCATGTGACACTAGCAGTGAGTTTGTTTGAAGAGGGAAAGAATGTGACCTACAAAATAGTAAACTTGCATATCGGTGTAGTGCTTGCCACACACACTCTAATGATTAAGTCAGAGAGTGAAAAAAATTGTGGAAGCTAAGAAGTTTGAGAGTAGAATTCAAGTTACCTCATATGAAATTGTAATAATGTATTTATAGATGAGGTTGAATTAGGTCTTCTCTCATTTTCTTTCGAAATCTGTTTATCTAATCACCTGATCAGATCTATGTGAGATTCTTAAGTTTGGGGCTGTGCCGATTGAAAGTTGGGATCTACTGAGATATTTACATGGGTATAAAATCCAAATAATTTGCAAAAAGTCTGGTACTCATTCAAATAATGAAGAAGATCAAATTCAAGTCTTGGAACAAAAACAATTATTCATAAATAAGAGAATTAAAACAAAAGAACAGAATTTATCTACAACGTAGTTGGCCTTAGCCTTGGCTGGTTCGGCTTTGGCCCTTTCTAATTTCATGTTTTGGGTTTTGTTCACCCCTGTTTTGTCTTTCCTCGTGCTTCTCACCTCTTTTCGCAAACTTTCTTAGGTACCTATAACAAATTAGTGCTTTGATATCATCTTTCAATTGACTGCATTCTTGTGTGAAGTGGTCATGATCATAATGATACAGACAATAACTGTAACTGCCTGACATTACCAATTAATAGGATGTTACTCTGTGGAAGATAATCTTGAAACATGATTTTCCAATTGAAGCAAAAGAACATATTTTATTTAAAAATGAACAAACAAAATTTGTGTGCATTCCATGTTGGGTGCGATCATAATTGCATTAATACACCGGATCTCATTAGAACTCTACAGTTAAGCACTTGGATGATAATAATACTAAGTTGGGTGACCATTTGGGGAGTCCTCATGTTGCACCCCTTTCTAGAGTCAAGGTCAAAGTCAATGGTCAATGAAAAATTAAAAAGTCAACATTTGGCAATTGGTGAATTTTGGGGTTCTAAGGGTGAATTTGGGTTGTTTAAGAACCGATGGACTAAGTTGGAGGTGGAATTGAAGGAGAAGCATTAGGCAAGAGGTGTAAACCCAAGATAGAGAAGGGAGGAATTTGTGGGTTTAAGACAAAATTGAGTTATCTTCCTCAAATTCTTCTCGTTGGAGCACTTGAAGGTGGAAGGATAGTCAGCTAGGAACGTGGAAGGGCTCTAGTAGACGCTAGCGGCCGGAAATTGAAGGTGGATTTTGAGGAGAAGCTTTCACCAACTTTAAAAATAGGAAGAAGACAAGATTTGAATTAACAGTTTCTGGTGGACAAAAATTGCGCAAAACAGAGCTAAACCATGGAGGGAGTTGAGAGGGAGGTCCTGTAGTACTTTAAAGGAAGAACCGGGCCAGAGAAGGAAGGAAAAAGAAGAAAATTATCAGCATTGGACTTTCGATGTAAAATAGAGGCTCTAAGTTTTTAGCAAAGTCGTGGAGTTCGAGGCTGATTTGAAGCTCCAAATTTAAAGGTAAGCTACTTCCAAGGCCCTGCTAGATTTCTGTTGAGGTTAATTGGGCTCTTATTAGTTGGAATCATTGTATTAAATTTTGCAACTTTTCTCCATAAAACAGGGTGCCAAAGAGGCATTTTGCCGATTGTCGGGAGTTCTAGAACAAAATAGATGACCAAATTTGAAGGTTAATTGCTTCTAGTGATGGATAAAAGGTTTATAAAGATTCATTGAAATTTTGTTGGCTGGAATTTGATGAATTTGATTATGAAACTCCCATTGGAAAACAAGGCCGAAATCGGAGATTATTGTTCAAGGCTGGAGGTTGAAAGTTTGTCATCTTTTGTCCGTCTATAAAAGTTAAATTATCAATTTTAAGATTAATTAAGGATCCTTAAGCTTGATTTTAGCATCATTAAGGAACTTTAGCCTAAAAATTGGAGTAATTTGGGATCTTAAGCTAAAATAGAGGTAATTTAAAGGGTCAATTTGAAAAATAAACCCTAATTTTAGGTAAAATTTAGGTTAATGGATAATTGGGGTTAATTTAAGTATACTCAAGTTTGACTTAAGTTCAAATTGCATCATTGAAATACTTTGAACTTAAATTAGATTAATTTGGGGGAACTAAGGTAATTTAAGTAGTTAAAGGGACTTAATGGTAAGTAAACCCTAAATTGAGTGAAATTAGGGTTAAATTTGAAAGGGAAGCCCTGTAATGGTCAAGACTAAGGCTTAAGGAAAATTGAAGTGGAATTATTTCTTATTCGAGATTAATTATGGGATCTTAAGTTAATTTTAAAATAACTAAAGGCCAATTTATAAGTAAATCCAAAATTTTGGAGGGTATTTTTGGGATATTTCAGTTATGGTCCTTTGGAGAATAATTAGGGATTTATTAATTAAATTTCAGGATTATCAAGAATCCGAGGAACAAGAAATTCGGAGAAAAGCTAATTGACCGTGAGTGGCCTTCCTAAAAGAAAAATCCTATTTTAACAATGTTTAAAAGTATTTGATGAAATAAACTATGTTTATAAGATTAAAGGTTGTTTCAAAGTTTATATTGATAAATATGATTTTATCATCACGCATTGAATTACAGATTTAAATTCATATTCTTGTTTGATTATTCATGCGATGTTTTGAAAATTGATGGTTTTAGAAATACATTTTCAAACCATTGGATCTAGTACTTAGGATGAGATATTTGAGCTCTGCGTGCATGTACAACAATTGCTATGCGTTAAGTTGGTCTCCATTAGTAAAGACGGTGTGTGTTGAGTTGGTCCACCATAGTGTTTGGGTGTGTTGAGTTGGTCCACCCCAAGGAATGTTCTAGTACAGGTTTGATGGGTTCCTATTAAAATAACATGGTTACAAGGTATTTCTTCATTTCTTGTGTTTGGAAAGAGTTTCTGATTAAGTTTTAAAGCATGCATTGTTATAAGATTTCAAATATGTTTTGAAACAAAAAGGATGTTTCATAAAATGTCAATCACTGGGCTTCCCAACTTATGTTTGCCAAATATTTTGTTCCCCCCAAGTAGTGAGGGAGTTCCGGTTGCCGCGCGAGGTTGACGTCTGCCACAGGGTTGGGTTCATTGCATAGATACGGTGTCTTGGGATTAGGGATGATGTTAGAGAGGTTACAATTCAACCAGTCACTGAATGTTGAATTAGATTAGAGTTTGATTAAGTTATTTGTAAGAATATTTGAGATAATTGTTAAATAGAAGCAATTAGTTGAGTTAGTTGTTTAATAAAAGAAGAGTCTAGTGTTGACAACCTTAAAGTGTTGTTAGGTAAACAAGTTACGTTGGATTGCAAATATCACAAGAGGGTGGTGTTTGTTGTCCTCATATCCCCTTCTAGATGAAAGAGAAAAATCTAGGAGGGGGTGTGACACTCATGCACGTCATGCTCCTTCCCTCGTCGTGCCCACCCGGGCCCAACTGCTCAATTCCATGCACTTGTGTGCCTAGGTTATGTTGCCTTTCATGACTTAAATATAATTTGTGTGCATTTCATATTGGGTGCGATCAAACCAGCACTAATGCACCGGAACCCATCAGAACTCTACAATAAAGCGTGCTTGGATGAGAGTAGTACTATGTTAGGTGACCACTTGGGAAGTCCACCTGTTGCACCTTTTTTTTTTTTTTTTTTTTTTTTTTTTTCTTTTGGCTTTGATTTCTCGTTTCATATTTTAATTTTCCCTATTTTGCCCCTTCATTTCTTCACCACATTCGATCACCCCCTGCTCGAAGGCTCATACACGTCACGTTTCTTCCCTCTTCGTGCCGTGCAAGCCCCATTAGTAGTTCCATGCACTTGTGTGCCTGGGTCATGCTGCACTGCATGGCTCAAATAGAATTTGTGTGCATTCCATGTTGAGTGCGATTATACCAACACTAATGCACTGGATACAATCAGAAATCTGTAGTTAAGTGTGCTTGAGCAATAATAGTACTAAGTTTGGATACCACTTGGGAAGTTCTCATGTTGCACGCCTTTTTATTTTTTTCTTTTCGCTTTAATTTCTTGTTTCATATTTAACACTAATGCACTGGATACAATCAGAAATCTGTAGTTAAGTGTGCTTGAGCAATAATAGTACTAAGTTTGGATACCACTTGGGAAGTTCTCATGTTGCACGCCTTTTTATTTTTTTCTTTTCGCTTTAATTTCTTGTTTCATATTTAACACTAATGCACTGGATACAATCAGAAATCTGTAGTTAAGTGTGCTTGAGCAATAATAGTACTAAGTTTGGATACCACTTGGGAAGTTCTCATGTTGCACGCCTTTTTATTTTTTTCTTTTCGCTTTAATTTCTTGTTTCATATTTAACACTAATGCACTGGATACAATCAGAAATCTGTAGTTAAGTGTGCTTGAGCAATAATAGTACTAAGTTTGGATACCACTTGGGAAGTTCTCATGTTGCACGCCTTTTTATTTTTTTCTTTTCGCTTTAATTTCTTGTTTCATATTTTAGTTTCCCCTATTTCACCCCTTCATTTCTTCACTACTTCTGACTGCCCCTTGCTCGTAGGCTCATGCTTTTCACATTCTTATCTCGTCGTGCCCACATGGGCCCAACTGGTAGTTCCATACACTTTTATGCCTGGTGTCATACTGCCCCGCATGACTTAATAGAATTTATGTGCATCTATGTTGGGTGCAAACATACCAGGCCTCATACAATAGATCCCATCGAAACTTTGCAGTTAAGTGACCTTAGGCGAGAGTAGTACTACGTTGGGTGACCATTAGGGAAGTCCTGGTGTAGCAACCCTTTTTATTTTTTTTCCTTTTAACTTTGATTTCTTGTTTCATATTTTGGTTTCCCCTATTTCGCTTGTCACACCCCTTCCCAAGTTACCTCCTAATCCAGGAAAAGATGTGAGGACAGCAAGCATCGACCCCTTTACGACACTTATTGTCAAACCTGTTTCCTTATTATACCTCCTGGTTAACCTCATAAACAATATATATATCTGATAACACTAACCTCATACGCAACAAATAGACTTTTGAAACTTATTTATAGATACAAAACCATTCATATAGCCTATTTACAACACACGTTTTCCCCAAAACTTAGTCTATGTGTAAGTGTTTTATCTCAAGTCCATATCATACAAGATAGCTAATAACCCAAAGGTTTGCAGCCAAAGCAGATGAGGCTGGGTGGGTTAAGCACTGTAACTCGTTTGCTACCTAGAAGATAGAAAACAGAAGAAAAACTGTGTGCTAGGTTGCCCAGTGAATGATAGAGTATTTAAAATATCTTAGCAAATACTTTGCTAGTAGAAATCCATAAAACATAGTTATCATGAGATATGATCATCGATCATAAGAAAACCATAGTTAGAAAACTCATGGAAAACATGGTTTACTTAAAGATCATTTAAACATCAAATATTTGTACCCATTTAACCTTAGTTGAGGTAGAGAAAGCTCGATACTCTCAACATCGAAAATAATCCTTAGCTAATGTAGAGTAATATCAATACAATTAGCATCACTTGTCACACCCCCTCCCAAGTCACCCTCTTAACCTAGGAAAAGGTGTGAGGACAACAGACATCGACCCTTTTTACAACATCTACTGTCAATCCTTACTAACCTCGAATCCTTACCAAGTACCTAATAAACATTTTATAATTCTCAACCAGACCATATGCACGAATCTCAAGTTAAGCTCACAAACTTTTATAGATTTACATTCAACCACTTAAGGTAATATCAACACATCTTTATAGACTTCCACTCCTTAGACCCCGATATGTACAATGCTAGTTCTAAGTATAAATATTTACAATGTTCACAACTAAGTAGCAAACCTAGACGAGTTTGATGTGTAGGCTAAACACCCTAGTACCATTCGCTACTTGGAAAGTAGAAAAATAATGAAAACTATGAGTTAGGCTGCCCAGTGAGTGACAAGTTTAGAAGTCAATATTTGGCTTAAAAGCTCAACAAAATCATACTTGAAAATCGAATAACAAAGCATTGGAAGCTTATAATATTTGCATATGCTCAAAAGATTTTCCTTAGTTGAGGTGAAACGGAGCTCAACGCTACTTAATGTCGAATACAACCTTAGTTGAGTTGGAGTAATCTCAACACACCTAACGTCGAATAACCTTAATTGTGTGGAGTAATCTCAACACAACAACATTGAATTTCCCTCTATGTGCACATAAAGAATTATAACCTTAACTGCTGTGTACCTTCTCAAGTACTTCAGTACCGGGGTCCCAATATATAGTATTAAGGCTGCCATATGCCTTCTCCATGTCCTTCGGCATTGGAGACCACCTATTATTCATTAAAAATATAGCATGCTTTGATAAAATCTTTTATAACACAAGTTAAACAACTTCCTAAAATTTCAAACTATTTATCAAACAACATGCTTTCATAAAACTCAGCATCATAAAGCATTATCCTCAAAATCATATAAAAGCATGTTCAAAATCATATGAAGAAACACATGCTTTGTCATATTCAACTCATGCCAGAAAACTTATATTTTTAGAATAAACCGAGCACACTGGAAATAATGAGAATATAAATCATTTTAAATGAAATTTTGTCACTCACAACTTGTCCCGGGCTCTTATTAAGTTATATGCTTCCCCTAACTCTTTCCGGTCTGGAATAAATTCATTCCTTTGTCAAATATCCTTAAAAAATTCCCTTCATGGCATAACTTAAGTCAATTGGGTCTCAAATATTGAAATTTAGCTAAAAAGGGCTCACCCACAATAAAAAAAATTAGCCAAAATGTCCAAAGGTTATAAGCTACCCCTAGGCGTGTCCAAAAACCCTGCAGCATGCTCACCTAGCCTGCCTAGCCTCACTGTGTGGCAAGCACGCACAGGCACGTTACCCTGCATGCACAGACATTGTCCTGCACACACTGCCACTCATGGGCGACAATCCCCACACACACGTTGCCGAAATACCTCAAAAGAGCCAGGGCACACGCGTCTTCAACTATGCTCGCGTCATTAGCCTGCTTTGTCAGTTCGTGTCGTGCGTGTCGGCGAGACTAGCGAGACTTGTCTCGCTCAACTCCTGCACGCACGCAGCGCTAGCCCCTGCTCACCAGTGAGAACGCCCTCATAGCCTGCACATCCATAGCAGCAACCTCGCTCATCAACATGCATGCCGCATAGTTGGTGGCATGCCAGCCCACCCTCTAGGTGTCCAAAAACACTAAAAATAACCTCAATAGAATTCTTACCTTCGGTCACTGCCTTAGCTTGTCTGCACGCGCAACCTTCTCCAAACTCACCCGATAGCCTCAAACACACTACTTCCACTTCTAGCTGCAAAAAGTAATATTTCTAACAAAATTTAGACTTTGCTTCCTCTTACAAACATATAGATAATTGTCTTGGCTAGCTTACCTCAAATTTTCAACCTCTAACTCCTTTTCTTCAGCCAGATATCATTAAATCTTCCCGCTCTACTCTAGTTTACCCGATAGTTTGAACAAGCTCAAATTTCTGATAAAATTTGAGTTCTTCCTTAATGAGTTTTCTTTCAGCAACCCTCTCTGTGGAACTAGAGTCAAGTTGGAATAATTTGGTTGAAGAAATTCTCAAATGGCATGAGTAGTTTGCGCAAACAAGTTCTTCTTGCGAGACCTTCTCCACTAACAATGTGCGACAACTCCCGTACACCTGCAAAGCTACACGATTGCAGATACCAACGACGTGTGGCAACTCTCGCATAGCCTCACTGCGTCACAGGTGAGCACACACACTGACGCCGACCACACACTCACACCTGGGCGTCGAAGTCCACAACCTACTATGGGTCGAACTTGCACACGAACTGGGCATCCAACAATAGCCCTTCTTCGGCCACACATGTCACACCCTGTCCCAATTACCCCTTTTAACCTAGGAAAGAACGTGAGGACATTGATACTTGCTGTCAAACCTATACTCTTCCTAACTTATAAAAATTAACACCTGTTAAATAGATAATAAGCAATAGAAACCAACTTCCTTTAGATTATACTCATACCATAACAATTTACATGGTTTCCAAACCAAACAACATTCTCAAAACAACCTTACACAACCATATATACACATTTAGAACTCTTATCCCTTTATGTACAATGCAACAAGTCTTAGATACAAATTTATACAAGAATTACAAACTAAAGATGCAGCTAGATCAGATGAGGCTTGATAGGCTAAGCTCCACGAACTTGCTCACTACCTGGAAAACAGAAAATTCAAAGAAAATCGTGAGCTAGGTTGCCTAGTAAGTGACAAGCTTAGTAAAACATGAATTTTAACATCAAATCACTATTCAAGTTTCGAATAAAACAAGTAATGAGTTATCTCGATATAAACTTACTAAATCTTATAAAACATGATATTTGAGTTTTCAAATAACCTTGGTCGAGGTGGAGTAGAGCTCAACACACTCAACGTCGTAAGCAACCTTAGCTGATGTGGATAAATATCAACACAAACAATGTCAACTCTCTCCATGTGCATATAGGAATAACTAATTTTGGGCTGCCCAAGTACCTTCTCCATGTCCTTTAGTACTGGGTCCCGGTGGATACTCAAACACCTTCTCAACGTCCTTCAGTGTTGAGTTCCATAATCATATTAGGGTTGCCCATATGCCTTCTCAATGTCCTTCAGCATTGGATCCTTTTAAAACATTTTAAGAAATACAAGCATGCTTTTTAAGTAAACATTTCAATACAAATAAATCCACGAAAAACTTAGAATTTTCAGAATCAACAACAAGTAAACATGTTTTCCAAGTTAATCTTGAATATAAATCATGCTTGGAAAGTCATACTTGATCAAGAAAACTTGTAAGAAATCAAACATTTGTCATGCTTTTCTAACTCGCATTGCATAAGGAATACATTGAATAAATAAGCTTTATTTAGTAAAACTATCACTCACTACTGTACTCAGGCTCTAAGTGGATTATAGATCTCCCTCAGCTCTTCTTGGCCTGAAAATAATTTAACTATCTAAATTAGGCTTCTTTAGAATCCCCTTAATTCATAACTTTAGTCAATTAGGGTTTTAAGATTAAGCCATCTCAAAATAACTCACCAATGCCTAAAAGTTTGCTGAAAATTCTAAGTGTTGTATGTTGGCCTTGGGCGGCAACATAGCCTGCACAACACACACACACTGTTGGCTTAGCCCCTCATGTGCGGCGACTCACGCACAGGCACCCCGCTGCGTGTCTTGAGCATGCTTGTCCAGGGAGTGTTTGCCTATGGCCGCATGCTCAAACCACCCTCAACCACCTTGTATTTATGTTTTGCAAGTAGCTTAGGAAGTTGTTTTCATTTTCATGTTGTTTTCCTTTCGAGTGACATTTCGCCAGTTTTCATATGCAAGGCTGGCAGACTAGTTTTTGCTTAGAATGTACTATAGGGGACCCCCACTAGTTGAGTCCCTGACCAAGTATTGTTGTACTCTTTGCAAACAAGCTTTCTTGCAATTGTCAGTCCTCAATGCTTTCTTCAATGATGTTTACAAAGCTTTTCCTCTCTCTTGTTTTATAAAACCATTTTCTCTCAAAACGCGAGTAGAGGCTACATCATACCCCGAGTTTACCCGCGACCCACGGTTTTGTACGGCTGACTTGCTCACCGGGTTAGAGCAGTGCCGCACAATCGCCGTCCCGTATTCTAAAGTGAGCGATTGTGACAAGTGGTATCAGAGCCTAGTTGGCTCCTTGGCTGTCAAGTACCGCTATCATGTCGACTGTAAAGCAACTGAGCAAGTCGCAGTCTGAGCGACTTACTGAGATAGAAGAGCAATGGCTATATCTAAGGGAAGTTCCCGACGATGTGAGATTCTTCCAAGCCCGACTAGAAGGGTTAGATGAGAAGGTCAGAGAAATTGATGCGTTAAACGCTCGAGTAGACGCGCTACCGATCACCGAGTTGACGCTAAGGGTCGACTCTTTGGAACACAAAACTACACGTCCTGGTAGTTTCGAATGTGGGGATAGCTCCACAAGCTCTGTCGCACATATGGAAGAGCGTGTCGAAGAGCTCGATAGCTCCCACAAGGTCATGTTAAAGTTGTTTAATGACTTGACCGACGATTTCAGAGTAACAGTGGAAGCCATCAAGGCTGAGATGACCGAGATGAAGACTCAGTTCAAAGTTGTAACGAACCCGAGACGGAAGCAGAGGCAGAAAGAGAAGAAGATGAGGAAACCCCTAGAATGGGAGCATTGAAGTTCTTGTCTGCAATTCAGAAGAAAACTGCCCGCCAGAAAGATACAGTAGAAAAGGGGCTTATGTTTGTTGACGCGAGCATCAACTCTAAACCTGCTAGAGGCACCATGGTAGACTCTGGTGCAACACACAACTTTATTTCGGAACAGGAAGCCCGTCGCTTGGAGCTCAAAATTGAGAAAGACATGGGTAAGATGAAGGCCGTTAATTCGGAAGCCCTGTCCATCGTTGGGGTGTCCAAGAGGGTACCTTTACAGCTAGCTGGGTGGTCTGGGAATGTCGATCTGGTTGTGGTACGCATGGACGACTTCGACGTCGTGCTCGGAATGGAGTTCCTTTTGGAACACAAAGTCATCCCCATGCCCTTGGCCAAGTGCCTAATTGTCACCAGCGGTAACCCTACAGTAGTCTCGGCAGATATAAAGCAACCTAGTGGAGTAAGAATGATTTCTGCCCTGCAACTGAAGAAAGGTCTCGGTCGAGAGGAACCCACCTTCATGGCTATCCCGGTGGTCGACGAGATCACCGGGACCGAGTTCGTCCCTCCAGAAATCCAAGAGATCCTGAACGAGTATGTTGATGTTATGCCACAAAGTTTACCAAAGTCTTTACCTCTGCGGCGTGGGATTGATCACGAGATTGAACTTATCCCTGGAGCCAAACCTCCAGCGAAGAACGCATACAGAATGGCCCCTCCCGAACTAGCTGAGCTCAGGAAGCAGTTGGATGAATTGCTGACTGCGGGATTCATTCGCCCTGCAAAAGCACCATATGGGGCCCCAGTGCTGTTCCAGAAGAAGAAGGATGGAACTCTACGACTGTGTATCGACTATAGGGCCCTAAACAAAGTAACAGTTCGAAATAAGTACCCCTTACCGATCATCACGGATCTGTTTGACCAGTTGAACAGAGCCCGGTACTTTACGAAACTTGACCTCAAGTCAGGATACTACCAAGTTCGCATCGCCCAGGGGGACGAACCGAAGACCACCTGTGTGACTAGATATGGGGCCTTTGAATTCCTCGTGATGCCCTTTGGACTCACCAACGCGCCAGCCACGTTTTGTACACTGATGAACCAAGTGTTCCACGAATATCTCGATCAGTTTGTAGTGGTCTACCTCGACGACATTGTTGTGTATAGCCCCACTTTGGAAGAGCACAAGGTTCACCTCAGATTAGTCTTTGATAAACTACGGCAGAATCAACTCTATGTGAAGAAAGAGAAGTGTGCTTTCGCCCAAAAAAGTATTAACTTCTTGGGCCATGTGATCGAACATGGGAAGATCAGGATGGACAGTGACAAGTTGAAAGCAATCCAGGAATGGAGAGTTCCTGCCTCGGTGCCCGAGTTGCGCTCTTTCTTGGGTCTAGCAAACTACTACCGTCGTTTCGTCGAAGGATTTTCAAGAAGAGCTGCCCCTTTGACTGAGTTGTTGAAGAAAGACACCACCTGGCAGTGGTCAGCCGAATGTCAATCGGCCTTTAAAAGAGCTTAAAGCGACTATGACGAGGGGCCCTGTCCTCGGTCTAGTTGACGTCGCTAAACCGTTTGAAGTAGAGACAGACGCTTCAGACTATGCCCTCGGAGGTGTCCTCCTCCAAGAAGGCCACCCCATAGCTTACGAAAGTCGGAAACTCAACAGTGCAGAGAAAAGATACACTGTCTCTGAGAAAGAAATGCTGGCCGTGGTCCACTGCCTTAGAGTCTGGAGGCAATACTTGCTGGGATCATGTTTCGTAGTTAAGACAGACAATGCTGCGATCTGTCATTTCTTTAGCCAGCCAAAATTAACATCAAAGCAAGCGCGGTGGCAAGAGTTTCTGGCCGAATTTGACTTCAGGTTCGAACACAAGAAGGGGAGAAGCAATCAAGCTGCCGATGCCCTTAGCCGAAAAGGCGAGCATGCAGCCATGTGCGTGTTGGGCCATATTCAAGCAAGCAAAGTCAATGGATCGATGCGGGAAATCATCAAAGAATTTCTGCAGAAAGACCCTTCCGCTCAAGCCGTAGTATCCTTAGCCAAAGCTGGCAAGACCAGACAATTTTGGGTCGAGGGAGACCTGCTGTTGATAAAAGGGAACCAGCTGTATGTTCCTAGAACAGGGGACCTGAGGAAGAAGTTGTTACACGAGTGTCATGACACCTTGTGGGCGGGCCATCCAAGATGGCAAAGAACCTATGCACTACTCAAGAAGGGCTACTTCTGGCCCAGTATGCGAGACGATGTCATACAGTACACCAAGACCTGCCTCATTTGCCAGCAAGACAAGGTTGAGAAAGCGAAAATCGCCGGACTCCTCGAACCCCTACCAGTGCCATCTAGACCATGGGAGAGTGTGTCCATGGATTTCATCACCCACCTGCCTAAGGTGGGCGAGCACGAAGCCATTTTAGTTATCGTTGATCGATTTTCGAAGTATGCCACCTTCATAGCTACCCCAAAACTATGCTCTGCTGAAATGACAGCCCAATTGTTCTTCAAACGCGTGGTGAAGCTATGGGGAATTCCAACCAGTATTGTCAGCGATAGAGATGGCAGGTTCATAAGCACATTCTAGACCGAACTATTTTCCTTCTTAGGGACAAGCCTGAACATATCCTCGAGTTACCATCCCCAAACAGACGGCCAGACAGAAAGGTTTAACTGCCTGCTAGAAGAATATTTGCGTCACTTTGTCGACGCCCGACAAAAGAATTGGGTGCAGTTGTTAGATGTGGCCCAGTTCTGCTTCAATTGCCAAACAAGCTCATCGACAGGGAAGAGTCCCTTTGAAGTTGTAAGCGGAAGACAACCCTTGTTGCCCCACATTATTGATCATCCGTATGCAGGAAAGAACCCCCAAGCCTGCAGCTTTACAAAGGAGTGGAAACAGACCATTGAGATTGCACGAGCCTACTTGGAAAAAGCCTCCAAACGCATGAAGAAGTGGGCGGACAAGAAGTGACGCCCCCTTGAATTTCGAGTAGGAGATTAGGTTCTGATCAAGCTGAGACCCGAACAGATTCGATTCCGAAGCCGAAAGGACCAACGCCTTGTCAGGAGATATGAAGGTCCAGTAGAAGTCCTGAAGAAGGTCGGGAACGCTTCGTATAGGGTGGTGTTGCCCCCATGGATGAAAATTAGTAATTCATGTAAGCAACCTCAAATCCTATCACCCCGACCCCAATGATGGTAGCCGCAATGTCACTGTTCGGCCAGATATCGACCTCAAGCACACATACGAGAAGGAAGTTGAAGAGATCCTCGCAGACAGAGTCAGGAAAGTTGGAAGACCTGTTTGGAGAGTCCTCGAGTTCCTTGTCAAGTGGAAAAATCTCCCCGCAGAAGAAACGAGTTGGGAACGCCTCGAAGATTTGGAAGCGTGGAAGACGAAGATCGAAGAGTTCAAGCTCCGCCAGTCGACAGAGACGTCAACTGATTAAGTGGGGGAGAGTGTCTTGAGCATGCTTGTCCAGGGAGTGTTTGCCTATGGCCGCATGCCCAAACCACCCTCAACCACCTTGTATTTATGTTTTGCAAGTAGCTTAGGAAGTTGTTTTCATTTTCATGTTGTTTTCCTTTCGAGTGACATTTCGCCAGTTTTCATATGCAAGGCTGGCAGACTAGTTTTTGCTTAGAATGTACTATAGGGGACCCCCACTAGTTGAGTCCCCGACCAAGTATTGTTGTACTCTTTGCAAACAAGCTTTCTTGCAATTGTCAGTCCTCAATGCTTTCTTCAATGATGTTTACAAAGCTTTTCCTCTCTCTCGTTTTATAAAACCATTTTCTCTCAAAACGCGAGTAGAGGCTACATCATACCCCGAGTTTACCCACGACCCACGGTTTTGTACGGCTGACTTGCTCGCCGGGTTAGAGCAGCGCCACACAATCCCCGTCCCGTATTCTAAAGTGAGCGATTGTGACAATGCGCATGCACAGACACCACACTAGTCGACAGCTCTCGCACAAACACATTCTCACTAACCTCTAAAGACGTAGGATGCGTGCACGTTTCACACACACTACTCGACGTTGACCTCCTCACCTTACACACTGATTGGGCGTCGAAAACCTTCTTCCAAATGCCCGCGTGCTTCCTTCATGCCCTACCTACCTTGCACACTTGCATGCCTCCACAACACATCATGCTTGCCTACTTGCCTGCATGCCTGCATACTTAGTTGCCCGTTTGCATGCCCACCGGGCGTCTAACACACCCGAATAACCTCTAAACAAATTTCCACCTTCGGCCACCGACAGGCTCTCTAGCACGCCTCCTTTCTTCAACCTTCGCCTGCTCACACCCGATTGCTTCCACTAAACAGCCTACACTTTAAACCACAAAAATCAACAACTCTATACAAATTTAATTCCGATTTCTTTTACAAACCTCAAGATTAACCTCTTAACTTGCTTACCTTTAAATTTGAGGTTCTAATTCTTGAGAGCTACCAGTCGAAAATCTACCAATCTCTCAAGCTTGTTCTAGCTTGCCCAAGAGCTTGCACGACCATGGTTCCTCTTCAATTTTCAGCTTCTTCCTTAGAGAATTTTCCTCCGACAATCCTCTCTTTGAAACTAGACTTAATTTGGAGAACTTTGGTCAAGGAATTTCTCCAACCGCACGAGTGACTTGTGCAAACCTCCTCTCTTTGTCTGAACTTCTATTTATATCTCCAGCCATGGGCTTCATCCAAAATATAAGCTTGCCACCTCTTGCTTCCCAAAACCACTATCAACCTTAGATTGCCACCTAATTAAACCTTTATTAATAATTAAATACCATAATTATCCAATTAGGAAGAGGACTTGAATGCCTACCTCAATGAGTTTTTCTCTACGCATGGTTGGCAAAGGCTTAGAGGTTCTTTACCTCCTTCCTCGGCCACTTGACTTGCATGCCTACTCACTTGGCCGACAGACGCCTCTTTTGGTCGCCTCATCCACCTCTCATCAACACCACATGATCCCCACTCAACTCTTCATGGACGCCCACTCCATCTTCTTGCCTAGCATGTTATGGACAGACTTTGGACTTAGGCTCGACTACACCTTGGAAACTTTAACGCCCATTTTCAACACTTAGACAAATTTCTCACAAAGTTCCTCCCTTCAACGCTGACTTCTCACAACTTAAGCAACACTTGCAGCCCACTTGTTACCTCATTTAGCACTCGGCTATCTTCTTATTAAGCTTAATGCCTAGTCCCTTGGACCAAGCTCAATCTCACAACTAAATTCATCTCCTAAGCTCTCCATGAGACACTTTTCTCTATGCATCCTTGAGCCTAAACAATGAAAAATTTCACTTAGTCCATATATTTAAACAAATTACTTAGCTTAGTGACTTAAGAATGAAAGTATGACTTACAACACACACCTCTACCTGTCGATGCTACCTGCACAGCTTGCCACATGCACACCTCAACCTGCTTGCCTAGGCGAGTAACACCCAAAATAACCTCTAAACTCCACTTGATTGCCCATGCCACTAACAACCTCTTCCACACCTGCCTTCTTCAACCTTTAACCGGCAGTCACCCGTTGGCTTCAATAACTCAACCTACACTTTCAGTCATCAAAATCAACATTTCTAACCATTTTTAATTTTAATTTCTTCCATAAACCTTAAAATCAACCATTTAACTTACTTACCTCCAAATTTGGCCTTCAAATTCCTCCTCAACAGCTCGGAATCAGCAAATCTTTAGCCCTTGCTCAAGAACACCCGAAAGCATGAATAACCTTACTTTCTCCTCAGATTCCAAACCCTTGCAGGTGGAATTCTTCTTCGACAACCCTCACACACCAACTACACTGACCTTGAAAGAGTTTGGTCGAAAAATTCCTTTGGCATGAGTGAATTTTGCAAACCAATTTCTTCTTTCAACATTCTATTTATACTCCTCTCAATTGGCTTCCTACAATACAAGAGCTTGCCACCTCTAGCTTCCAAAATCATCAATTAAATCTTACCTTGCCACCTAATTATCCTTAATTAATAAATAAACATAATAAACCAAAATTAGAGAAGACTTGGACGCTTACCTCAAGGTCCAATTCCTCAACACCTAGCCCACACTCTTAGTGGTTCTTGGCTAGCTTCACGGCTAGCCTTCTCAACACCCATAAGACTTAGGCTTCTCAATGCCCACTTGGCTTTACCCTTTTCAATGCCTACTAGACTTAGACTTCCTCTACGCATACCTTTTCTTCTCAATGCCCCATCTCCTTGACGAGTTCCTGATGCATGTGCATGCAATTTAAATTGCAAAGAGAGCCCTGGGGGAAGAAAACATGTACAATAAAAAACGGACAAAAAAGGGCCAATATTAGTCTTTGAACCTTCTGAAAATGACCAAATTTCAGCCTATTTCAGAACGTAACGAAATTTCATTTCTAGAAACTAGGTGGGCTCAGTTTAAGGAATGTGAAAGTTTCGCAACACAAAAACTGAAAAAGGATGCCCTAGACTCAATTTTTTAAGGACATCCTAGCTAGTCGTACAATGGTTACTTTCATCTTTATGAGGGTGGGTTAATTTGGGGATTTTGGGTGAAAAAAATTGGTTTGATGTCTCTCAACGAGTCCCTGGTGCATAAGTATGAAATTTAAATCATGAAGAGAGCCTCTGGAAGCAAAAAAAAGGTACGACAAAAGACATACGAAAAAGGGCCTATATTAGCCTTCAGACCTCCAAAAATGACAAAATTTCAACCTGTTTCAGAAAGTCATGAAATTTTATTTCTAGCAAGTAGGTGGGCTCAATTTGAGGAATGTGGAAATTTCCCCCCAAAAAACTGAAAAAAGATGCCCCAGACTTTTAGTTTTTTTTGGACGTCTTAGCTAGTTGTACAAGGTTTCTTTCATCTTTATGTGGGCGGTATGCCGTTTTAATTTGGGGATTCTGGGCTAAAAAAATTGGTTTCATGTCCCTCAACAAGTCCCTAATGCATGCACACAAAATTAAATCACGAAAAGAGCCTTTGGGGGCAGAAAATATGTACGACCAAAAACAGACGAAAAAAGGCCTATATTAGCCATTAGACCTCCCAAAAATGACCAAATTTCAGCCTGATTCAGAAAGTCACGAAATTTCATTTTTAGCAACTAGGTTGGCTCAGTATAAGGAATGTGGAAGTTTCGCCACAAAAAAACTGAAAAAAGATGCCCCAGACTCAGTTTTTTTTGACGTCTTAGCGAGTAGTCCAACAACTTTTTTCATCTTTATATGGGTGGTATGCCCTTTTAATTCAGGGATTCTGGGCGAAAAAAATTGGTTTCATGTCCCTCAATGAGTCCTTGGTGCATAAGCATGAAATTTGAATCGCAAAGAGAGCCTGGGGAGCAAAAAATAGGTACAACAAAAAACAGACGAAAATGACCTATATTAGCCTTTGGACCTCCCAAAAATGATCAAATTTCAGTTTGATTCAGAAAGTAAAAAAAATTTCATTTCTAGCAACTAGGTTTGGTTAGTTTGAGAAATGTAGAAGTTTCACCCCAAAAAAACTGAAAAAAGATGCCCCATACTCAGTCTTTTTTGACGTCTTAGCAAGTCGTACAACGGTTTCTTTCATCTTTATGTGGGCGATATGCCCTTTTAATTTGAGGATTCTAGGCTAGAAACATTGGTTTCATGTCCCTCGACGAGTCCATGATGCATTTGCATCAAATTTTAATAACGAAGAGAGCTTCTGGGGGGAAGAAAACATGTACGAACAAAAATGGACGAAAAAGGGCCTATATTAGCCTTCGAACCTCCCAAAAATGACCAAATTTCGGCCTATTTCAGAAAGTCACAAAATTTAATTTCTAGCAACTAGGTTAGGTCAGTTTGGGGAATGTGGAAGTTTCATAAAAAACAATTGAAAATAGATGCCCTAGACTCAATTTTTTTTTAACGTCTTAGCTAGTCGTACAACAGTTTATTTCATCTTTGTGTGGGTGGTAGAACCTCTTAATTTGGAAATTTTGGGCTCAAAAAATTGGTTTCATGTCCCTTGACAAGTCCATGACGCATGCGAATGAAATTTAAATCACGAAGCGAGCCTCTGGGGGGAAAAAACATGTACGACCAAAAACGGACGAAAGAGGGCTTATATAAGCCTTTAAACCTCCAAAAAATGACCAAATTTGGGCCTGTTTCAGAAAGTCACGAAATTTCATTTCTAGCAAATAGGTGGACACAATTTAAGGAATGTGGAAGTTTCATCACAAAAAAACTGAAAAAAGATGCCCCAGACTCAGTTTTATTGGACGTCTTAGGTAGTTGTAAAACACTTTCTTTCATCTTTATGTGGGCTATATGCCCTCTTAATTCGGAGGTTATGGGCTAAAAGAATTAGTTTCATGTCCTTCGACGAGTCCTTGATGCATGCACATGTAATTTAAATCGTAAAGAGAGCCCCTTGGTGGAAGAAAACATGTACGACCTAAAACAAATGAAAAATTACCCATATTAGCCTTCGGACATCTAAAAAATGACCAAATTTCGGCCAATTTTTGAAAGTCACAAAATTTCATTTCTTGCAATGAGGTGGACACAGTTTTAGGAATGTGGAAGTTTTGCCACAAAAAAACTGAAAAGGATGCCCTAGACTAAGTTTGTTTTGGGCGTCTTAGCTAATCGTACAACAGTTTCTTTCATCTTTATGTGGGCGGTACGCCCTCTTAATTCAGGAATTCTAGGATAAAAAAATTGATTTCATGTTCCTCGATGAGTCCTTGATGCATGTGCATGAAATTTAAATCGCGAAGAGAGGCTTTGGGGGGCAAAAAACATGTACGACCAAAATCGGACGAAAAAGGGCCTATATTTGCCTACGGACCTCCCAAAAGTGACCAAATTTCGGCCTATTTCAGAAAGTCACAAAATTTCATTTCTAGCAACTAGCTTAGCTCAGTTTGAGGAATGTGGAAGTTTTATCCAAAAAAAAGTGAAAAAAGAAACCCCAAATTCATTTTCTTGACGTCTTAGCTAGTCGTATAACAGTTTCTTTCATCTTTGTGTGGGTGGTAGACTCTATTAATTTGGGGATTTTGAGCTCAAAAAATTGGTTTCATGTCCTTCAACGAGCCCCTGGTGCATGCACATGAAACTTAAATTGCGAAGAGAGCCCCTCGGGGGCAAAAAATAGATACGACAAAAAATGGACGATAAAGGTCTATATTAGCCTTCCAACATCCAAAAAATGTCCAGACTCAGTTTTTTTTTTTGGCACAATTTGAGGGATGTGGAAGTGTCACCAGAAAAAAACTTAAAAAAGATGCCCAAACTCAATTTTTTTTGGACGTTTTAGCATGTCGTACAATGGTTTCTTTCAGATTTATGTGGGCGGTATGCCCTCTTAATTTGGGGATTTTGGGTTTCAAAAAATTGGTTTCATGTCCCTTCACGAGTCCCTAGCGCATGCGCATGAAATTTAAATTGCGAAGAGAGCCCCTAGAGGGAAGAAAACATGTACGACCTAAAATGGACGAAAAAAAGGCCTATATTAGCCTTCAGACCTCTAAAAAATCACCAAATTTTGGCATGTTTCAGAAAGTCACAAAATTTCATTTCTAGCAACTACGTTGGCACAGTTGGAGGAATGTGGAAGTTTAACCCCCCAAAAAGTGAAAAAGGACGCCACAGACATTGTTTGTTTCAGACGTCTTAGCTATTCATACAACCGTTTCTTTTATCTTTATGTGGGCGGTACGCCCTCTTAATTCAGAGATTCTGGGCTAAAAAGATTGGTTTCATGTCCCTCGACGAGTCCATGATGCATGCGAATGAAATTTTAATCACGAAGAGAGCCCTGGGAGGTAGAAAATATGTACGACAAAAAATGGACGAAAAAAGGACTATATTAGCCTACGGACCTCCAAAAAATGACCAAATTTTGGCCTGTTTCAGAAAGTCACAAAATTTCATTTCTAGCAACTAGGTGTGCACAGTTTAAGGAATGTGGAAGTTTCGCCACAAAAAAACTGAAAAAAGATGCCCTAGACTAAGTTTGTTTTGGGCGTCTTAGCTAATCGTACAACAGTTTCTTTCATCTTTATGTGGGCGGTACACCCTCTTAATTCGAGGATTCTGGGGTAAAACAATTGGTTTCATGTTCCTTGACGAGTCCTTGACGCATGTGCATGAAATTTAAATTGCAAAGAGAGGCTCTGTGGGGCAAAAAACATGTACGACCAAAACTAGACAAAAAAGGGCCTATATTTGCCTAAAGTCCTCCAAAAATGACCAAATTTCGGTCTATAAAGTCACAAAATTTCATTTCTAGCAACTAGCTTAGCTCAGTTTAAGGAATGTCGAAGTTTCACCGAAAAAAATTGAAAAAAGATACCCTGACTCATTTCTTTTTGACGTCTTAGCTAGTCATACAACAATTTCTTTCATTTTTGTGTGGGCGGTAGGCCCTCTTAATTTGGGGATTTTGTGCTGAAAAATTGGTTTCATGTCCTTCGAGGAGTCCCTGGTGCATGCACATGAAACTTTAATTGCGAAGAGAGCCCCTGAGGACACAAAATAGATACGACAAAAACAGACGAAAAAGGGCCTATATTAGCCTTCCGACATCCAAAAAATGCTAGACTCAGTTTTTTTTCGGCAAAGTTTGAGGAATGTGGAAGTGACGCCACAAAAAAACTTAATAAAGATGCCCAAACCCAATTTTTTTTGGTCATCTTAACAAGTCATACAATGGTTTCTTTCAGATTTATGTGGGTGGTACACCCTCTTAATGAGTTCTTGACACATGCGCATGAAATTAAATCATGAAGAGAGCCTCCGAGGGGCAGAAAACATGTACGACCAAAACCAGAACAAAAAGGGCGTATATTAGGCTACGGACCTTTAAAAAATGACCAAATTTTGGCCTAATTCAGAAAGTCACGAAATTGCATTTCTAGCAACTAGGTTGGCTCAGTTTGAGGAATGTGGAAGTTTCGACCCCAAAAAACTGAAAAAACATGCCCCAGTATCAGTTTTTTTTTTTTGGCGTCTTAACTAATCGTACAACGGTTTCTTTCATCTTTATGTGGGCGGTACGCCCTCTTAATTCGGGGATTCTGGGCTACAAAAATTGGTTGCATGTCCCTCAACGAGTCCCTAATACATGCACATGAAATTTAAATAGCGAAGAGAGCATCTGGGGGGCAGAAAACATGTACGACCAAAACTAGAAGAAAAAGGGCGTATTCTAGCCTACGGACCTCTAAAAAATGACCAAATTTCGGCCTGATTTAGAAAGTCACGAAATTTCATTTCTAGCAACTAGGTTTGCTCAGTTTGAGGAATGTGGAAGTTTCAACCCAAAAAAACTGAAAAAAGATGCCCCAGACTCAGTTTTTTTTTGGCGTCTTAGCTAATTGTACAACGGTTTCTTTCATCTTTATGTGGGTGGTACGCCCTTTTAATTCGGGGATTCTGGGCTAAAAAAGTTTGGTTGCATGTCCCTTGACAAGTCCTTAATGCATGCACATGAAATTTAAATAGCGAAGAGAGCATCCGGGGGGCAGAAAACATGTACGACCAAAACCAGAAGAAAAAAGGCCTATTCTAGCCTATGAACCTCTAAAACATAACCAAATTTCGGCCTGATTCAGAAAGTCACGACATTTCATTTCTAGCAACTAGGTTTGCTCAATTTGAGGAATGTCAAAGTTTCGCCCCAAAAAAATTGAAAAAAGATGCCCCAGACTCAGTGTTTTTTGGACGTCTTAGCTAGTCATACCATAATTTCTTTCGTGTTTATGTTGGCGGTTCGCCCTCTTAATCCAAAGATTCTAGGCTAAAAAAATTGGTTTCATGTCCTTTGACAAGTCCTTGATGCATGCACATGCAATTTAAATCGCGAAGAGAGCCGCTGGTGGGCAGAAAACATGTACAAGCAAAAACAGACGAAAAAGGGCCTATATTTAAATTCGGACGTGTAAACCCCACACTTAGTTTTGGAAGATGGCAAGCTAAAGGAGGGTGAGTTAAGGGCCAAGAGCCTTTGGGCATGAAGTAGCATGAGTTGGTGAGGAACCATGCGTTGATGAGGCTACCATGCATTGGAGGACTGTTGCCATGCATTGGTGGGCTGCTACCATGCGTTGGTGAAGCTGCTGTGAAGTAGTTTGCGTTGGCCAACTTATTTTTAACAAAAAAAAGAAGAAGAAATGGAGGTTAAGTCGGCAGCTTGAGTGCTTGATCATTTTAAACACATTCAAAAGCTCAAATCAATTCTATTTTATAGCTGAGAGACGAAGAGAGGTAAGAGAAGGTAACTAGGGCAAAGTTGTGAAGAATTCAGATCGGTTTCATGGTAGAATTGAAGCTGAAATAGAAGTTTCCTTTGCTGTCGCGTAGTCCAAGGGTGGTCTGGTGTTTGGAGAAAAGTGAGTTGAAGAGATCAAATTTAAGGCTGAAATTTTAAGGTTAGTAAGTTAAGTCAATTCCTAACAAATTCTATAAAGGATGTTTGAGCTGAATTTGAAGAGAAATATGTAAAATTTTAGGTGGAAGTGATTGTTAAAGATTTGCTGAGCAATTTGGAGCAGCTCAAAGTCATTTGAGAATATCTGTCAAACGAAGAGGAGTTACACTTTGAAATCTTGAGGTAAGCTAGAAAACCTATTTCTTTATAAGTTTGTCGAAGGGAAGAAGTTCTAAATTTGGCTAGAAATTCGATTCTTAACAGATAGAATTGAGAATAAGAGGAAAGGCAGAAACTAAGATAGTTGGGTGTCGCTGGAACTGCAGTGACACTAAGAATTTAAGCGTGAGTAGCGAGACGGGTGTCATTGGTAACGCTGAAGGCTTTGAGTCTCACAATTCTCGCTGGGTATCGCTAGGCTCAGGTGTGTCTCGTTGGTCTTGCTCACCATGGTATCGCTAGTACGATTTACTTGTAGTTCAATCTCGCTAGTTGCCTCGCTAGTTGTGTGGAGTCTCGCTTATTATGATTCTTTGGATGAAGTTGGTCTCGGTAGTGAAACATGGAATAAAGTACAAATGTGTAAACTTAATGGTTTGTAAAAAGGAACTTTAGGGAAGTCTAATACAAGAAATGTGTTATTAAAGGCCAAGAAGAGCTAGGGAAGGTGTACAATCCACTCAAGGCCTAGAACAAGTTGTGAGTGACACTCGATTCGAAAAATGTTTATTTCAAGCGTAGGGTCTTGTTAAAATACATGTTTGAAACTTGATCATGTGATATATTTTCATGAGTTTTACGTGTGTGTCATCTGCTATGTAATAAGAAGTATTTGATGTATACTGGTTGTACTATGAGTACTGTGAAAGGCTTGTAAGGCTTTATAATGAGCTGAGTAAAATATGCAGTTTATGATTATATGGTTAAAGGAAAGCATGTAAGTATGTGAATAGTGATCTGATGAATGAAATGTTTCAAACTCATGATTTACGTTATGTTATAATTTAATTTTATCTAAATGTCTCCCAATGCTGAAGGACTCGGAGAAGGCATGTGGGTAATTTATGTATGGAAATGGCCCCAATACTGAAGGACTCGGAGAAGGCATGCGGTAATTTATGTATGAAATGGCCCCAATGCTGAAGGACTAGGAGAAGGCATGTGGGTGGCTGAAAATTTGTTAAGGGGCCTGTACTAAAAGACTCAGAGAAGGTACTCGGCGACCCTGGTTATGTAAAATGTGTATTAATGCTGATTTGTTGAGATTACTCCACACAGTTAAGGATTCTCGGCGTTGGGAGTGTTGAGAATACTCCGCCCCAACTAAGGTTATTTCGAGGTTCAGTAGCGTTGAGCCCTACTCTGCCTTAACTAAGGAAAGGTTTTCAAGTATGTATCTTTTCTTCATATGTATATGCATGTTTAAGCTATGGATTATACAAGTTATTGTTGGTTTATAGATGGATTCTATGTTTTGTTTACATTGTTTAAGGGAGACTCTTAGCTAGTCACTCACTGGGTGTTTTAGCTCATGTTTTCCTTGTTTCTCTATTTTCCATGTAGCGAGTGTGTCCGAGGTGCTTAGCCTACAGAAGATACTCGTTTGGGCTCGTCTTCAGAGTCTAGTAACTTGATAATTGTAAAGCTTGAACTTAAGTAAATGTTGTATATATAGTGAGGGTTGAGGGAGTCATGTGTAGTTGTTGTAAATATTAAACACTTTGAGATAGCTGGATTGATATGACAACTTAACCTTGGTTTAGTTATGATGTTAAAGTATTGCATAACTGTTTATCAGGTATTGGTTAAAGTCTTAGGGTTGGCAGTGGATGTCGTGAAAGGATCGATGTCTATTGTCTTCATACTCACCCTTGCATTAGGAGAGTACCTGGGAGGGGGTGTGACATTTTGGTATTAGAGCATAAGGTTTTGGGAAGTGAGGTCATACATAGTAGTTAGGGGCATGTTGAGTCTGTAGTAAATTGATATCATAATGTGTTATAAAAACATGCCCAGGAGGACCAGACAAGGTAGGCAAGCAGACGTCGAGACGTTGCACGCTATTGGTGACAAAAGGGAAACTTCTGAGGGGGAGTCTAGTAACCCCCAGGCGAATGCAAATATGGAAGAACAGGTCTTTAGTAGAATAACTCAGAGGTTGGTAGCTAATGTAGAATCAACTCAGGGGGATCCTGAGAAGAGTATGGAATAGAAAGGTTTAAAGCTTTGGGTGCCCAGGTGTTTGAGGGTACCACAGATCCTGCTCATGCGCACTTTTAGTGTTAACTTCAAGTGTATGGGTCAAGTTATAATATAAGACGGTTAAGTCCAAATATCGTTCCACTAGAGATCTAATTGTGAAGGTTTATGTTACTTAGCTATTCTATAATCAAATCAATTTTATTTGAGGATTGGAATGGAAGTTGTTAAATATGGAAAATATAAACAAAATAAGGAAAGTAATAAAGTGAGAAACGCAAGAGTCAAAGAGAGTTCTAGGGTAATGAATCATTGTTTATTTCATCATGCAATATTATAGATTTCATGGATTTTATTGTAATTTATATGCCTAAGTCTAGTTTGATTCCAAGTTATTTTCTATAAAAAACAACCCTTTCTCATGCAACTCGATTGATTACTAATCTCTTGAAACCAATACAAATTACATGACATTAAGAATAGTCTTTAGTAACTTTTATTGTCAACCTAACTACTCTCATGACAGATTAATAACAATTCATTGTTATAGATCAAGTTAAACATGCAATCTCTCAATCATACATCTAACCTAACATGTGAAGATGGCCAATCCACAAGAATTAAACACAATAACAAAGAAAAGCATAATCATTCCAACAAAACCATGAAAGTCTACAATATTAACATGAATTCATAAACAAATCATCAAAACCCTAAAACTAAAGACTTTAGCCACTCATAGCTTGAAGCAACATGTTTCAACAAAATAAACAAAGAAAGAGTGTAAAGAAAGGGAAACTCTACTGAAAAGAGGGTCTTGATTGAGGTAGCACTGTCACGATCTCCTTGGCTCTCATGTCGGGATTCGAAGGGCACCACGACTATCTCGAACTCTTTTCCTCTTCCTTGCAACTAGCTCACTCTTTGAACTCTTCTATGAACTCTCACTCAATTCTCTCCTTCTTGTGCCTCTTTTGGTTTGTAGATTGATGGTCGATTGATGATTAGGGTTGTTGGAAATTTCCAAATTGATAGAGTTGGCCGCCCAAAAACATAGCAAAAAGACGGCGCCACGACGCTAGGGTTGCGTGCAGAATTGTTTGCTCTTGGGTTTTAGCACCGCGGTGGAGCTGTACCGGTGCTGTGGTGCTACCCCAATTATTGTCATATTGAGTTTTTCTTCTCTATTTCGCCGTATACTTGCTCGGTTTTGATCTTTTGGTCTTTTCTTCAAATTTTCCTCTTTTTGACCTGAAAACCACTAGCAAACAAGTGAAATCTAATATAAACTCCCTTAATTTGAGAGGATAGAAAGCATTTTTCAAGTGCTTATCACCTGCAAAGGCCGAGGTGTGGCTAAATTAGGTGGAGAAGTGCTTCACATGCACTGTCCTGAAGATAGAAAGCTTGACTTGTTTACTTATATGCTCCAAAAAGGGGCTGAGGATTGGTGGCGTTTGATAGAAAATAGAAATTCATATATAGGTCCCCTGTCGTGGGCAGATTTTAAGAAATCCTTCCAGGATAAATATTATCCTTAGTCCTATTGTGATGAGAAGAGGAATGAATTCCTGAGACTAGTGCGGAGGAATATGTTTGTTGCTGAGTATGAGAGGAAGTTTACAGAACTCGCCAGGTATGCCTTGGCTTTATTCACTGAGGAGATGGATAAGTAAAAGTGTTTCGAGGAAGGCTTGCAAAGTGAAATTCGGACCCCGATGACGGCGAATACAAAATGGGTAGATTTTGCTAAACTTGTTGAAGCTGCTTTGAGAGTACAAAAGAGCTTAGCAGAGGGAAGAATAGGCAGAGGTGGAAACGGGGTTGGACAAACATTCAGTACATCTCGAGAATAGTTGCACAGAGGTGAGGGATGACGTTTCGTACCAGGAGTTTCTGGTAAAGGGAAGTTTAAAGCACGATCCAGTGGATCATATTTTACAGGTGGATCCCGAGGTGGTAATACACAGATAAGTCAGGGGAGGTTTCCTCAGACTTCAACTTCTATGGGTGGTTCACAGCTTGGTAATTGAGTGAATCCGTAGCTAGCGTAGCAAGGAAACCACTGTGTAACTCTTGTGGTAAGAATCATTAGAGGCAGTGTTTAGTAGGGGCTAGTGTTTGCTATAATTGTGGCTAGCCAGGATATTTCAGGAGGGATTGCCCTCAGCTTAAGTTAGGAAGAGAAACGGAATAGAGGATCGTATCGCAAATAGTAAACCGGCCAAGATAGGAGATGGGAGCTGGTGAAGGTAGCAGTGGTGGCAGACAAAAAGGCCAGGTAAGCAGACCGAGGCAGCAAGGGAAAGTGTTTGCCATGACGCAGCAAGAGGCTGAGGAGGCACCAGATGTGGTAACGGGTACGCTCACTGTTTGTTCTAGGAATGCTTATGTGTTAATAGATTATGGAGCTACCCATTCATTTGTGTCTCGTGAGTTTGCTTCGCATGTAAATAGGAGGTTAGAGCTTTTGCCTGATGCTTTGTTAGTACATACTCCTATTGGTGAATTTGTTACTATAGAACATGCTTATCTTGACTGTGAATTAGAGATTGATAATGTGGTACTGTTGGTTGATCTATTACCTCTAGTGTTGATAGAGTTTGATATTATTCTTGGCATGGACTTTCTGTCGAAGTATCATGTGAATGTTGACTGTTTTAAGAAGGAAGTGAGATTGGTGAAACCCGATGGGGTTGAGGCGGTTTTAAAGGAAGAATGAGAGTTCTTCCTACCTGTGTGATCTCGATGGTAAAGGCCAGGAAGTTGTTAAGTAAGGGTTGCAAAGCATACTTGGCACATGTGGCAGAGGTGAAGTCAAAAAAGTTGAAACCTGAAGATGTGCCAGTAGTATGGGAGTTTCTTGATGTGTTCCCTGAGGAGATGTCGGGGTTGCCACCTGATAGAGAGTTGAAGTTTACTATTGATTTGGCACCTGGAACAACACCTATTTCTCAGGCAACATATCGTATGGCACCATCGGAACTGAGGGAATTGAAGGTGCAATTACAGGAGCTGGTAGACAAGGGGTACATTAAACCAAGTGTATCTCTATGGGGTGCACCGGTGTTGTTTGTAAAGAAGAAGTACGCCCTTTGAATTTGGAGATTTTGGGGTAAAAAAATTGGTTTCATGTCCCTTGATGAGTCTCTGGCGCATGCGCGTGAAATTTAAATCGCAAAGAGAGCCCTTAGGGGACAAAAAATAGGTATGACAACAAACGGACGAAAAAAGGACTACATTAGCCTTCGAACATCCAAAAAATGACCAAATTTCGGCCTGTTCTAGAAAGTCACAAAATTTCATTTCTAGTGACTACGTGGCTAAGTTTAAGGAATGTGAAAGTTTCGCCTCAAAAAGCTGAAAAAATATTCCCAGACTCAGTTTTTTTGGACGTCTTAGCTAGTTGTACAACGATTTCTTTTATCTTTATGTGGGCGGTATGCCCTCTTAATTTGAGGGCTAAAAAAATTGGTTTCATGTCCCTCGAGGAGTCCTTGATGCATGCGCAAGAAATTTAAATCGCAAAGAGAGGTTCTGGGGGGCAAAAACCATGTACGACCAATATTGGATGAAAAAGGGCCTATATTATCCTACGGAACTCACAAAAATGACCAAAATTTGACCTATTTTAGAAAGTCACAAAATTTTGTTTCTAGATACTAGGTTAGCTCAGTTTGAGGAATGTGGAAGTTTTGCCGAAAAAAATTGAGAAAAGATGCTCCATACTCAGTTTTTTTCTGACGTCTTAGCTAGTTGTACAACGGTTTCTTTCATCTTTGTGTGGGCAGTAGGCCCTCTTAATTTGTGGATTTTGGGCTAAAAAACTTGGTTTCATGTCCCTGGACGAGTCCTTTGATCATGCACATGAAATTCTAAGTGTAAGTCCCACACTTAGCTTGAAGTTGGCAAGCTATAAGGATTAGTTTTGGAAGATGACAAGCTAAAGGAGGGTGAGTGAAGTGTTGGCAGAGAGTCTTTGGGCATGAACTACCATGCGTTGGAGAAGCACCATGTGTTGGTGAGGCTGATAAGCACTTGAAAAGTGCTTTCTATTCTCTCAAATTAAGGAAGTTTATATTAGATTTCACTTGTTTGCTAGTAATTTCCAGGTTAAAATGAGGAAAATTAGAAGAAAAGACTAAAAGATCAAAACCAAGCAAGAATACCGCGAAAAGAGCTGAAAACCCAAAATGGCAGAAATTGGAGCAGCACCGCGGCGCTTGAACGGTGCTGCCATGGCGCTAAAACTCGAGAGCTAGCTTTTCTGATCGCAGCCCTAGCGCCGCGGCGCTCTCCAACAGCGTCGCGGCGCTATCCCAGAATTTTCAATAGCGTCGCAGCGCCAATTTTCCTTAAATGAAAAATTGTTATTTTTGGTAAATTTTTGGGCGGCCAAACTCTATAAATTTGGGGGTTTCCAGCAGCCCTAAGGATCAAAAGAATCAAATCAAGAAAGTGCAGACCTAAAGAGGCACAAAAAGGAGAGAATTGAGTGAGAGTTCAAAGAGTGAGTTAGTTGCCAGGAAGAGGAAAAGAGTTCGAGATAGTCGTGGTGCCCTTCGAATTCCGACATGAGAGCCAAGGAGATCGTGACGGTGATACCTCAATCAAGAGCCTTTTTTCAGTAGAGTTTCCCTTTCTTTACACTCTTTCTTTGTTTATTTTGCTCAAACATGTTGCTTCAAGCTATGAGTGGCTAAACTCTTTAGTTTTAGGGTTTTGATGATTTGTTTATGAAATTATGTTAATCTTGTAGACTTTCATGGTTTTGTTGGAATGATTATGCTTTTCATTGTTATTGTGTTTAATTCTTGTGGATTAGCCATCTTCACATGTTAGGTTAGATGTATGATTGAGAGACTGTATGTTTAACTTGATCCATAACAATGAATTGTTGTTAATCTATCACGAGAGTAGTTAGGTTGACAATAAAAGTTGTTAAAGACTATTTTTAATGCCATGTAATTTTGTATTGGTTTTAAGAGATTAATAATCAATCGAGTTGCATGAGAAGGAGTTGTTTTTTAGAGAAAATAACTTGGAATTAAGTTTCTAGACTTAGGCATATGAATGACAATAAAATCCATGAAATCTATAATATTGCATGATGAAATAAACAAGGATTCATTATCCTAGAACTCTCTTTGACTCTTGTGTTTCTCACTTTAATACTTTCCTTATTTGATTTATATTTTCCATGACTCATAATTTTCAAATTCTATCCTCAAATAAAATTGATTCAACTCTAGAATAGCTAAGTAACTTAAACCTTCACAATTGGATCTCCAGTGGAACGATATTCGGACTTAACCGTCTTATATTATAACTTGACTCGTACACTTGCGGTTAACACTCAAAGTGCGCATCAAGTTTTTGGCGCCGTTGCCGGGGATCGAAAGAACGATTTTTGTTATTTAATATTCATTAGAAGTGATGGATCTTAATTTGAGGTGTATATTATTTGGTTGATTATTTATTTATGTATTGATATTTTATTTTATTGTATATCATATATATATATTCCTTCTTTATTTTATTTTATTTTGATTAATTTGTCGGTTTATGCCTTGTGATAATACTAACCTCCTCCCTCTTGATCCCGAGATTGATAGGACTTATAGAAGGAATCTAAGGGCTTTACTCAATCAAACTGAGGAGATGGCGGAGGAGATACCCAAGGCAATTAGGGACTACTTTCAACCCATGTTACCGGCAAACCAACCCGGAATAATGAATGTGCCCATCAATGTCAATAATTTTGAGTTGAAATCGGGATTGATCCAAATGGCTAGAGAATTAGCCTTTAGAGGAAGAAGCAATGAAGATCCTCACAAGCACTTGTGATCCTTCTTGGAGATATACGGAACGGTAAAGATGAATGGCGTTTCTAATGATGCTATTAAACTAAGACTCTTTCCTTTCTCTTTACAGGATCGTGCAAAAGATTGGTTGGAAACCATCCCCTCGGATAGCATTACAACGTGGGAGATCTTAGCTCAAGCTTTCTTGAACAAATATTTTCCACCGGCTAAATCTCAAAGACTAAGGACGAAGATTGGAACATTCCGCCAACTTGAGGATGAACAATTATATGAGGCTTGGGAGAGGTATAAGGATCTCTTGAGAAGGTGCCCTCAACATGGTTACCAATTCTTCTACAATGGATTAGCAAGCTCAACCAAATCCATCTTAGATGCAACCGCCGGAGGATCAATCTTCTCCAAGAATGCTCAAGAAGCCTACACCATACTAGAAGACTTGGCCAATACATCTTACAATTGGCCATGTGAACGGGCTTCTTCAATCATCCCAAAAGCCGTCGGATTGTATGAGGTGGATGAGGTAAACTCACTAAAAGCCTAAATGGCTTCCCTTACTAATGCTCTTTCTAAATTAACTGCAGGAGACCGAGCTCAAACAAATCTACCATCTATAGCCTCTCTTGCCGCTTTAGCATCGGAGATGGCCACACAAAAGGAGTTGGAACAAGGAGATAATGAGACGACCAACTATGTTGATAGAGGACATTATAGAGGCCACCAACACCAACAACTTCCAACTCATTACCATCCTAACTTGAGGAACCATGAAAACTTTTCTTATGCTAACAATAGGAATGTTTTGCAAGGTCCTCCCGGGTTACCCAATGTAGGTCCATCACACACCGAAAAGAAGTCCAACTTAGAAGACTTGATGATAGAGTTCATAAAAGAATCAAGAGGAAGGACCACCGCATTGGAAAGCACTGTACAAAGCCATGGTAAGGCCATTCACAACATTGAGGTGCAAATAAGCCAAATTGCCACCTCACTCCAAACAATGCAAAAGGGCAAATTTCCTAGTTGTCCCGAGATAAATCCAAAGGAGGAGTGCAAGGCCATGACTTTGAGGAGTGGGAAAAGGCTATCCACTCCCTTGATCATAGATGAGGATGATGAGCAAGAGGTAGATGACACTATCCAAGAGCCAATTTTAGAAGATGAATCGAAGAATATCTTAGAAAGGGAGGTAAAGGTAAAAAAGTTAACATCTTCAAGTAAGTCATCTAACACTCTACCCGTTTTACCCAATACTATGCCATATCCTCAACGTTTTAAAAAGAAAGAAATAGACTCCCAATTTGCTAAATTTCTTGAGTTGTTCAAAAAGCTTCACATTAACATCCCATTTGCTGAGGCTTTAGAGCAAATGCCCAACTATGCTAAATTCATGAAAGATGTCTTGTCTAAAAAGAAAAAGTTTGGGCAATATGAGATGATTAGCATGACTGAGGAATGCAGTGCTGTGCTGCAAAAGAAGCTACCACAAAAATTGAAAGATCCAGGGAGTTTTACTATACCCTACACTATTGGTTCCTTAAATGTTACTAGAGCTCTTTGTGATCTTGGTGCTTCTATTAATTTGATGCCTTTATCTGTCTATAGGAAGCTTAACATTGGAGAGGTGCAACCTACCACCATCACCTTGCAACTTGCTGACAGATCGTTAGCCTATCCTAAAGGTATTGTTGAAGATGTATTGGTTAAAGTTGACAAATTCATCTTCCCTGCAGATTTTGTAGTACTGGACATGGAGGAAGACTCTGAGATTCCTATCATACTTGGGAGGCCATTCCTAGCAACTGGAAAGGCTATCATAGATGTCCAACAAGGGAAGTTGACTCTAAGGGTAAATGATGAGAATGTGGTATTTGATATTTACAAGTCCTTGAGTCATCATGATGAGAGTAGTCCTTGCCATGCTATAGACATAATTGATCATACTATTTTTGAGCATGTAGAAGTGATGTTGGCTAGTGATCATCTAGAACAAAGCATAATGGATGTTGAGAATGAAGATACAATTTTTGATGAAATAGCCTTTTATGCTAGGTGGTTAGATAGTTTGCCAACATGTTCTAAAATGGATAGACCTATACCTTTGGCTCCCTTGCATGCGGTGAATGATATTGAGAACACTAAGCTTGAATTAAAGGTGTTACCTCCTAACTTAAAATATGCATTCTTAGATGATTTATCTTCTTTTCTTGTTATAATATCTTTTGATCTTAATCCTGGTGAAGAAGAAAAATTGTTGAGAGTATTAAGAGATCGTAAGTCTGCCATTGGTTGGTCTATTGAGGACCTTAAAGGTATTAGTCCATCGGTTTGTATGCACAGAATCTTGATGGAAGATACCTTTAAACCATCAGTAGAGCACCAAAGGAGACTTAATCCCACCATGAAGGAGGTAGTTAAGAAAGAAGTGCTCAAGCTTTTGAATGCAGGAATCATATATGCCATATCTGACAGTCCATGGGTAAGTCCTGTTCAAGTGGTACCCAAGAAAGGTGGTATGACTGTGGTTAAGAATGAAAAAGATGAAATGATAGCTACTAGAACTGTAACAGGATGGCGTGTATGCATTGATTATAGGAAGTTGAATAAGGCTACTAGGAAAGATCATTTTCCCCTTCCTTTAATAGATCAAATGCTTGATAGACTTGCAAGATATTCTCATTATTGCTTCCTTGATGGATACTCAGGTTATAATCAAATTGTCATTGCTCCTGAGGATCAAGAAAAGACAACATTTACATGTCCTTATGAGACATTTGCCTTTAAGAGAATGCCATTTGGTTTATGTAATGCCCCTGCCACTTTTCAACGTTGTATGATGTCTATTTTTCAGGGGCTCATTGAAGATATAATGGAGGTTTTTATGGATGATTTTTCTGTATTTGGGTCTTCATTTGATTCTTGTCTTGCTAATCTAACTCGTGTTTTGCAGAGGTGTCAAGATGCTAACCTTGTTCTAAATTGGGAGAAGTGTCACTTCATGGTGAAGGAAGGCATCGTCCTGGGGCACAAAGTCTCTCAAAAGGGATTGGAGGTGGATAGGACTAAAATAGCCGTCATTGAACAACTGCCACCCCCCAACAATGTGAAAGGAGTCAGAAGCTTCCTAGGACATGCTGGGTTTTACAGGAGATTTATTAAAGATTTTTCTAAAATTGCTAAACCCTTGAGTAATTTGCTAGAAAAGGAAGCTAAGTTTATCTTTGATAATGCATGTCTATCAGCTTTTAATACTTTGAAGGAAAGACTAATTTCTGCACCTATTATTGTTGTACCAGAATGGAGTCAATCTTTTGAGATCATGTGTGATGCTAGTGACTATGCTTTAGGAGCTGTTTTAGGCCAACGTAAAGATAACATGTTTAGGGCAATTTACTATGCTAGTAGGACTCTTGATAATACTCAACAGAAATACACTACTACTGAAAAAGAACTACTAGCTGTTGTGTTTGCCCTTGATAAATTTAGACCATATTTGCTTGGCTCTAAAATAGTGGTGCATACTGACCATGCTGCTTTAAAGTATTTGTTTGTTAAGAAAGATTCCAAACACAGGCTAATGAGGTGGATATTATTATTACAGGAATTTGACTTAGAAATCAAAGACAGGAAAGGATGTGAAAATGTGGTTGCAGACCACTTGTCTAGAATTGAGAACAGGGATGTTACATCATGGCCCCCAATTGTTGAGACGTTCCCAGATGAACAACTGTATCAGGTAAAAGATAGTTTGCCTTGGTTTGCTGACATAGTTAACTATCTTGCAGGAGGACATTTGCCACCTGACATGAATTCTCAACAAAAGAAGAGATTCCTGCACAATGTTAAGTCTTACCATTGGGAGTACCCCCTTCTCTACAAGGTTTGTGCTGACAACATGATACGGAAGTGCGTGCCTCAAGAGGAAGTGGCAAGTATTCTAAATTCATGTCATGCCTCCCTCTATGGAGGTCACTTTGGACCCACTAGAACTGCATCCAAGGTACTTCAGTCAGGATTTTATTGGCCATCGCTTTTCAAAGACTGTTATACTTTTGTTAAATCATGTGATAGGTGCCAACGTACTGGCAATATTTCTAGACAACATGAGCTTCCAATGAAACCTATCTTGGAAGTGGAGCTCTTTGACGTTTGGGGTATTGACTTTATGGGGCCATTCCCTATTTCTTCTGATGGCTACCTATATATTTTAGTTGCAGTAGATTATGCATCTATGTGGGTAGAAGCCATAGCCACAAGGACCAATGATGTTCGCATTGTTTTAAAATTCCTGCATAAAAAACATTTTCACACGTTTTGGTACACCTAGAGCTATTATTAGTGATGAGGGTTCTCACTTTTGCAATAAATTGTTTGAATCCATGATGCAAAAATATAAAGTTAATCCTAAAATTGCTACAGCTTATCATCCTCAAACTAATGGCCTTGCTGAGTTATCTAATAGGGAAATCAAGCGAATTTTGGAAAAGACAATTAAGACCAATAGGAAGGATTGGGCCCTGAAGCTCGATGATGCACTGTGGGCCTACCGTACAGCGTTCAAAAATCCAATTGGTACTTCATCGTACAGGTTGGTGTTTGGAAAGGCTTGTCACTTACCGGTAGAGCTCGAGCATAGAGCTTATTAGGCCATCAAGAAGCTGAACATGGATTTTGAGAAGGTCGGTGAGAAACGCCTCTTAGAACTCAATGAGATGGAGGAGTTTCGTGCTCAAGCTTATGAGAATGCCAAACTCTACAAAGAACGCACAGCGAGATGGCATGACAAGAAGATCGCCCCACGGACCTTCCTTCCTGGACAAAGAGTATTACTTTTCAACTCACGTTTATGCTTGTTTCCAGGAAAGCTTAGGACACGATGGTCGGGACCATTTATCATTGTCAAGGTATCACCACACGGGGCCGTGGAATTGCAAAACAATGATGGAACAACCTTCAAGTGAATGGTCAACGATTGAAGCACTACATCGGTGATGAAGAACGCCGATTTGAGAACCTGGCCTTCATTGCATGATCCATTGGTTTGGTCTAGCTAGAAGACGTTAAACCAAGCGCTCATTGGAAGGCAACCCAACTTTATTGCTTTCTTTACTTTTCTTTTTATTTTATTTTCAATAAACCTTGTAGTCACTCATATGCTTTATCTCTCAGGAACTTGGTTCATCACACAAAGTACTCCTTACACCAAGCCTGTTTGGTGGCTTCCCGCTTGCTCCCAGGCTCGTTCTTTCTTTGTTAGATGCTCTTATGCATTGGGGACATTGCATGATTCTAAGTTTGGGGTGGGAGGTGTCTTTCGTACTTTTGTGTGTTTTCTTATCCTACTATGCATGTTAGTGAAGGTTTTAATGATCATATGCATGTGAATTTTTGGAAAAAAAAAAATTTGAAAATTTTGGAGCTTTCAAAGTTAATGGGAATGTTGGTTAGGGTTGTGTACCTTGATGTTAATTGCCCATGATGAGATTCGAATTTGCATGATAGATGACTTATTATGGAAATAGAATAGCACTATCCTGAATTAAATTCATTTAAGTCCCTCTTAAAATTTCCCATATTCTTGAGCACGTAACCACTTTAAATTAAAATCTTTAATTGAAAAAAAGGATTAAGTTGGGTATATTTGGTTGTCACTCTGAAAGGCCCCACCAGTTAGAGAGTAGAAATGCATGGTAGCTTGTAATCTTAGACTAAGGAAAAAGAAAAGAGTATACATGCCTTGAGAAAAGAAAAAGTGTACACAAAATGTATGAGCTTTATTTGTCTATTTTTTTTTTTTTTTGAATGTTAAACTTGTAATGAGTATGCATGGATAGAGGTAAAAAGAGCTGCCTTTGCTGTGATCAGTAAGGACGCCTGGGAATTGACTAGGTACGAGTCCCTACAGTGAATGTGTGAAAGCTAGTGTCTCTAGGTAAAAGAATGCAAGTTTAGGGCTCATGGAAAAAAAAATGATTGAAAGGCACCTTAGTGGACATATTACTCACTTGAAATGTATGAAAACTTGAAGATTGGTGCATGAGCTAGAGTAGGGGGAAAACTAAAGAAACTCTCTTAAGTCCTAATTTGAGTTCAAGTGTTTTAAATTGAAGGAGGCTTGCACACACACACATTGGAGATAACAAGATTCGACCTTGAATGATTATAACAATATAGATATGCTTGCATGTTTCTACTTAAGCTCTAAATGCTATTCTCTGAGACATGAGTCAATTGCACACTTCTTCATCTAAACTCCCTATTATTTGATTTTATTCTTTGCTCGGGACTAGCAAATCTCTAAGTTTGGGGTGTTGATAAGCACTTGAAAAGTGCTTTCTATTCTCTCAAATTAAGGGAGTTTATATTAGATTTCACTTGTTTGCTAGTGTTTTTCAGGTTAAAATGAGGAAAATTAGAAGAAAAGACTAAAAGATCAAAACCGAGCAAGAATACCGCGAAAAAGAGCTGAAAAACCCAAAATGGCAGAAATTGGGGCAGCGCCGCGGCACTTCAATGGCGCTGCCGCGGCGCTAAAACCAGAGAGCTAACACTCAGATCGCAACCCTAGTGCCGCGGAGCTCTCCAACAGCGTCGCGGCGCTGTCCCAGATTTTTCAATAGCGTCGCGGCGCTATAGACCAGCGTCGCGGTGCCAGTTTTTCCTTAAATGAAAAATTGTTATTTTTGGTAAATTTTTGGGCGGCCAAACTCTATAAATTTGGGGGTTTCCAGCAGCCCTAAGGATCAAAAGAATCAAATCAAGAAAGTGCAGACCTAAAGAGGCACAAAAAGGAGAGAATTGAGTGAGAGTTCAAAGAGTGAGTTAGTTGCCAGGAAGAGGAAAAGAGTTCGAGATAGTCGTGGTGCCCTTCGAATTCCGACATGAGAGCCAAGGAGATCGTGACGGTGATACCTCAATCAAGAGCCTTTTTTCAGTAGAGTTTCCCTTTCTTTACACTCTTTCTTTGTTTATTTTGCTCAAACATGTTGCTTCAAGCTATGAGTGGCTAAACTCTTTAGTTTTAGGGTTTTGATGATTTGTTTATGAAATTATGTTAATCTTGTAGACTTTCATGGTTTTGTTGGAATGATTATGCTTTTCATTGTTATTGTGTTTAATTCTTGTGGATTAGCCATCTTCACATGTTAGGTTAGATGTATGATTGAGAGATTGTATGTTTAACTTGATCCATAACAATGAATTGTTGTTAATCTATCACGAGAGTAGTTAGGTTGACAATAAAAGTTGTTAAAGACTATTTTTAATGCCATGTAATTTTGTATTGGTTTTAAGAGATTAATAATCAATCGAGTTGCATGAGAAGGGGTTGTTTTTTAGAGAAAATAACTTGGAATTAAGTTTCTAGACTTAGGCATATGAATGACAATAAAATCCATGAAATCTATAATATTGCATGATGAAATAAACAAGGATTCATTATCCTAGAACTCTCTTTGACTCTTGTGTTTCTCACTTTAATACTTTCCTTATTTGATTTATATTTTCCATAACTCATAATTTTCAAATTCAATCCTCAAATAAAATCGATTCAACTCTAGAATAGCTAAGTAACTTAAACCTTCACAATTGGATCTCCAGTGGAATGATATTCGGACTTAACCGTCTTATATTATAACTTGACCCGTACACTTGCGGTTAACACTCAAAGTGCGCATCAAGGACGCATGAAGGTAGGTTTTGAGGTGATTTTGGCTAAGTGACGGAGTACCAAACATAGTCGGACGTTTATCACTCAAGAGAGGGGCTTGTAGTTAAGATTTGGGCGTGAGAAAAGAAATGATGGATGCATAACAGGAGAAACAAACGCATGGTAATGTCCGGGGGAGAAACTTGGTCAAGTATAGGAAGGCTGGGAGGAAGAAAAGAGAACAAAATAAGTTAAACTCTAAAAGAGAACTTTATGGACGCGTAGGGGCACTAAGTTGGATGCATGGTCCATGTCTCGGAGCAAGTTGAATGCATAGATTAGTTTATAAAGGCTAGGTGGCTTCATTTACACTTAACACCTCATAAGAAGGAGGTGTCGGAATGCATTGTCGGGTGTGTCATGCAAGGTGACACTTAGATGAACGCATGGTTAGTTAAGCATGCAGCATGACATTTGGCAAATAAGTGACAAATGGAGAGGAGAAGTTGGACGACAAGCTCTCCATTCCCAGTCTATAAATAGGACCTTGAGGGAAGAGGAGCATGATACCATCGGCAAGGCTGAGGATCTTGTGAAAAGAGAGGAGAAGGGGTTGAGAAAAACATCTTGGGCGTTCAAGAAGGCTAGCTTGCATCCAAAGGAGCAGTTGTTCTTGTACCTTGCGTCCAACAGCTATCTGAGGCCTTTTGGGGGAGTTGTGTTGCATCCAACTTAACTGTCAGAAGAAGAAGTTTAGCTCGCATATACCAGCCTTACGTCCAAGGTAGCCTCTGCTTTCCAAAAGGGAGATTTCTAGTATTTAAAAATTGTTCTAAGGTTTCTAAAGGTTCCTAAGGTTTCCCGGTTGCTCTTTCTTTGAAACACAGAAGATCGGGAGAGGGAAAAGGAAGAAACTAGAAGGAAGAAAGAGAACTTTCATTACGCGATAAACTCTCTCTGTGAGTAACCCCAACTCTTTCAAAATATTAATGTTTCTCGGTGGATGTTAACTATGGTTTGGAAATGAATATTGCTTTGCAAAGGTTATGATAGTTTTGAAATGTTTGTCATTGATGTTTTCTCGAGAATGTTTGATTTATACGTAAGGATGAGTTTTATGATTACAAATGAGTTTTGATAAGCATGAATATCTTTACATGATTTGAACATCCTTTTTACTAGGATTTTGAGCATGAAACTCTATACTACCAGGTTGATGAAATGTGCTGTTGATAAAATAACTTGTGTGTTATGGAAGGTTTACTTAAAGTTGATTTGATGAATAATTTGCCATGCTATATTACCTGGATATAGCCGTCAACACCGAGGAACCAAGAGAAGGTATTGGTTTTCCATGTCGAGGGACTTGGTGAAAGTACGTATCACTGGCTATGCCGAGGAACCGAGAGAAGGCATCTAGGTAGATTGCATGGTCCCCAATGCTGAAGGACTCAGTGAAGGCTTGGTACGGGACTTTAATGCTGAAGGACTGAGAAAAGGCATATGGGCACCCGGGTTATTAATCCTATGTGCACATAGTGAATAGTTGAATGAGGTGATGTTAAAAGGGTAAAATCCTAAGCCTGTGTAAAAATACTAATGTGTTTGATGTATAACGATTTGGAATATATGTGCGTTTTGATATATTGGTTTGAGTTATCAAATGTGATTTCTATTAAATCAAATTGGTTTCCAAAAGCATTACTCACTAGGCTTCAAGCATTACTCACCAGGCTTCATTGAAGCTCATCCTTTTCAAATGTTTTTAACTTTTCAGGTAGCAGGAAAGTTCCCATTGCCAGTTGATGTCAATGTTTGTCAAGAGTTAACAGATTCATCGTCCTAGGAGGCGTGGATAAACAGAAAGCTAGAGTCATGTCTCTTGTAATTAAAAATTATAGCACTGTAAACAATAACTATGTTTTATGTGTAAAAGCTAGGCTTTACATTAACATGTTGTTGGGGATTGTTGTGTTTCAGTAGTATATCTAAGAGTAAGTTCGACAATGGGAGTTGACGGGGGAATCGACGACTGCTGTCCTCATGCTCCGTCTCGAGCAACAAAAGGGTGGTTCAGGATAGGGTGTGACATTTACATTTTAAAAATGTCCCATCAACTGAAATATATGGACTACAGTATCTCCAACCTTCAGTTGATGACCCCATAGCCATGAAACAATATCTAAAATAATCATTTGAATCTCATTTATATTTAGTAAAGGATCCTACAAAAAATAGGAGAAAAAATAAAAAAAAAAAAACTTAACATAGGTGCTCTATTCACTAATATACTAATTAATAGGTATATCAGTCAACTGATTACTAACTGATTTCTATAAAATTGATCTATGAAATACTTAAATAAGTGAGAAAGAAACACACCTAGATTCATTTTTTTAACTAAAAAAAGAACTTGGGAATGGAGGCATAAGAATCACCACCATCTCCTTTCAATAACTTCATAATAGATTCTTTTGTCCTCCAAGCTTTATGATAACTAACACCATTCCCTTAATGAAAGGGTTGAAATCCCTAACACAGCAGAAGCAATACAAAACCAAATTCAAAATAATTGGGATTTTAAAATACTAATACATTGGGAAAAAAACACAGAAAACTTACTATATTAATTCTAGGCTAAGCATGGATTAGAGATAGAATCTTACTTTCGTGGTCGACTCTGAACACGATCACCACGAACCTTTCTTATTCTCTAAGGGATGAGGTAAGGATTGTGGATCTTTGATCTTGATCTTTTTGGGAAAAAGATAGAGCATTAGAGAGAAAAGTTTTATCGATTGAAAGAAAAAATAACGTCTTCTCTTTTGTTTCTTTTGCAGGCATATTTAAGGAGGGAGAGCAAGCGACGTGAGAAAACCACGTAAAGCGTAACTCCCACGTATTGGACTTACCTTTTTTTTTAATTAATTAATTAAATAAATAAATTATTTAATTTAACAAATAAAAAAAAATAATAATTAATTAAATCTAATTTAATTAATTATTTCATTAAATCATATTTAAATGAACATCTCCCATATGACCTATAGTTTTAATTCATTTAATTTAATTAAATCAAATTTAATTAAAATTAATTAAGAAAATTAATTTTTAATTAATTAATTTTCAAATTAAATATCTAATATTTAATTTAACCTACATTTGAATCATATTCAATTGTTATTCTCTCATAAGTTATAGTTTTAATGTACATCTAATACACATTAATGTTAACCTATAGTTTTAATATGAATCTAATTCATATTATTATTTGATAATTCATATTATTATTTGAACTTGTTCAAATATTTAATTCTCACAAAAATTAATTTTGTATCCTATCCAAAATTAAATTTATATTATAAAGTTCAAATTAAACTTTATATTATAATGTATCAATATACATTATATTATTTTCTTAAGTAAATTTAAATACCTCATCACTCTTTACAAGCTAGGAAGGGGACCTAATGGACCTACAGATCAGAAGCTCCAACGATATGAGATTAATCGACTAAACTTATTAACCACATTAATCAATATTCGTTAATTGTGGGTACACTCCACTAAAGACGCACAGATGCATTCTTCTCACTGCAGATATATTTCTGTGTCCATGGATATAGACCAATAACAACAAATTAGTCCTTCGCAAGTGTTTGTAACACCAACTGGGTCAAATTACCGTTTTTCTCTTGGGTAACTTCTAAATCTTTAAGTACCAGTGCTCCTCTAATGAACAACTTGTTTATGGTCGAACCATTAAACAGAAACCTTTCCCGAGCCACCGAAAGGGTAGGACCCTTTGTTCAAGTCCTAGAGACACCACTTAAGGGAACATTTACCTACTTACCCTAAAGATGGGAATGAGTGAATTTCATCTTGTATAATTATGTCCCTAACACTCCACTTGGTCTTGTCCCCAAGATGGTAAGCATATTGAGTCGACAAACGACCACTCTCACCCATACAAATCAAAGGATAATCCCTCGTGAACATGAGTTCATAATATACTCAGGATTAATACTAAGTTGCCTAGGTCATCCTATTGAAATAGAAACCTAACTAGTCAACGGAGTTACATTTAGTGATTACTATTTTATGGTCTGGTCTGATGCAAATTCATTGCATAGGATATTCTCACTCACATGTCACCTACACGAACGCATTAGATCATTGTGATTGCATCTAATACAAAGTGGGTCGTATCTATAGTGTCACCAGGATAAGGTACCAAGCCTTATCTCTATACTATAGACCCTTTAGACTGTATCTTGAACATTGATCTCCATATGTCCCCACATACAGTTCAAGACTCATAAAACAACCTAGGATGTTAGTTTATTGGATTTAGGGTTATTAAGACAAAACAAACAAAAGCAATCAATAACGCTTATTGAAGTAACACATCAATAACTCCTTATTAAGGATTTAATTACGACCAAATTATTACATCTACAATCTATGAGTTTTAGGGCATAAAACCCAAAACATAATTTATCTGCATATGATGTATAATATCTTTTGGTGTTGAATGATCATAGCTATATCCTAAATTTTCAAACATACAATGACTAATAAACTGTGAATGTACTTGCTTGTGTGAAGCATGAACCATCATAGAGCAATTATGCTCACTAATATACTTTTAAATCATCCATAATTCACTCTTTGTATAACGTGATGCTCTGACAAACCATTGATAACCATCTTGAGTACATTGCAACTCAATAGATCTTGAATTTGACCTTAAAGTTCTAAACTCAAAATTATTCTTTAGAACTATGAACTGAAACAACTTCAAAAAAATTTCCTTACTAGCAAACAAGTTCTTCTTCAAAGACAACGCAGAAGACATTGTTAATATGAAAATCTCTAAAAACTTCTAGTTCACTTTCACAATCAGCCTTACAGAAGAAGACGAAGTAGGTAAAACTTCTAAAAGAGTATTCACAACATGAGCAACTAAAGAATATTTCGTAAGGTGATGCTTAACTACAGACAAAAACTAACATACATCTTTAAGATCTTCAAGAATCTTAACAACATGTTGAATCCCAATACTACCTAAGTCTAATAAAATTGAAAGTTCAATAGATGAATCAATTTGAGTTTCCTTCAGTATGAGGTTAATAATAGGCTCAAAAGGCATCGCTTCATCAACCAAAACACCAATAGTTATTGTAACCTATGTAGCATTGTCGGTCATCCCCTTGACTACTATGGAAAACGACAATGGGAAGTTTAACCATATCTAAAAAAATACTACAAAAACATAAAATAATATTAATAATAAAATAAGATACAACTTAAAATGGTAATCAGCTAAAAATAAGACATCATCCTATCGTTTCCTGATAAGTTTGAACTTACTGGGAAGGAATTAGTTCTTTGTGACTTTTCACGTAAAGTTATGATAAAACTTTATGGGAAAAGTCACAGAACACATTTTCTTCTTGGTAAGTTCTCTTCGCATCTACCTTCAAATCGGTTAGCAATCAAAGAATAATCAAATGACAATCACTATACAATCAAATAGCAATCGTATGACAATCAGATAACAAAAACAAAGTAAAATGACTACTCAAGATATACTATTCAATCTCCAACCAAAATATGAACTATGAAAACTCATATCATATGAATCTCCACTCCTCATCTTCAACAAAATCACTCAATAGAAAAAAACAAAAAGATAAATCAGACACAAATTTAAACACAAAATCAAGCATGAAATCAAGAAAAATCAATGATCTACATACCTGTTGAAAACCGAGAAATCTCAGCCGATGAAATCAAAAACCAGTAAAAGGCAAATTAAAAAAAAAAAAAAAAAAAAAAAAAAAAAAAAAAAAAAAAAAAAAAAAAAAAAAAAAAAAA
>QLSR01000523.1:293454-349163 GCA_031780015.1 Citrullus colocynthis
AAAAAAAAAAAAAAAAAAAAAAGAAAGAAAAGTCAACCAAAGTGCAATCATGAATGTAAGAGGGCGAGGACGAAATTCAAGGGAAAAAAAACACATAAATCACATACAAAGCCAGAGACGGAAGAAATCAGCAAAAAACTGATATCAGAAACAAAATCAGAGGTCAGGTGAGGACAAAATCGTGAATGAGAGAAGGTGAGGACGAAATTAAAGCAAAAAATTGAAATCAAACCCAAATACGGAAGAAATCCAGACTATGGCTTCAAGAAATCTTCAACTAACCAAATCAAAACAAGAAAATGTATCTTGAAATTTAAATCTTGGAGAATATTGAAGAAAATGTTGCAAAGAAACTCACTGCTTGTCGAAAAAGAAAACGCGTATTTTACACGTTTGAAGAAATAGGGTATTTTTGGAATAGGAAAAAATCAAATAAAATGATTTTTATCCATATATATTATTTTAAATTTTGCCATATTTATAATATTTTAAAAACTATTGACACGGATGTTAAGAGATAATCAAAATTTGCTACCTAATGCAATTTCCCTAACCATAACCCGGTACAAGATCCGGGGGCTTGAAAGCCACTTCAACAAAACACTAAAAATCATCACTTTCCACAAACATATATTTCACGCTAATCCATTCCATAAAATTCATAGCTAAACACAGAGTTTCTTCTTTTAGGAATAAACATTCATTTTAACAAGTCCAAAACTGAAATATAAATTCCGCAGGGAATTATATACCAGATTCATAATATTGGCGAACTCTGTAAATACTCACTAAAACATTGATTAACAAAACCCTGGTCAAACTCATGCTTATAAAATCTATTAAAACCACATGAAGAATTTTATTTTTAGTAAAACAGTCACTCACAGTTATGAGTAGGAGTTGTCCAAGGTATAGGCTTTTCCAACTTACGTTTGTTCTAAAATTAATTCAACCAAACATATCAATACGATTTTCCATTCCAATCACCTTATTCAATTGGTTGAAAATGCCAAGATTATTTAAGTGGGCTTTTATTGGAGTGTATTGAAAATTAAAAGCCCAATGACATCTTTTGTAAATAAAGGTTGATGGCATTTTTGAAATAATCATCGATTTATTCTTGAGAAGATGAAAAAGAGGAGGGAAAATTCTTTTTCTTCTTCCAGGGGAGCAGCCGCAAAACGCACTTAGAGAGAGAGAGGAAATTTTGCAGAGGGAGAGAGAAGCAATGGGTCTGAATTTCGGTCTGTCATCGTCGGCGTTGGAGTTCTCCATTGGGAGTACTAGTTCAACAATGAGTTTTCAGCGAGGTTAATCTCGGTAGTGCAGTGTTCCAGTCGCGTGGGGGTCTCCAGTTTAGAGGAGTTTTCTCTGGCGTTTGGGTCTCGGTTTAGAGGCGTGGTTTCGCGCATAATCTCTTGGTATAGTGGGTGTTTGTCGGCGGTAAAGTTGGTAGTTGGCGCAGATTACACAAGCGATTCGTCTCGATCTAGAAGTGGAATAATCGTGGTTTCATTCTTCTCGAATGAATAAATTACAGATTGTTGATTCTTTTATATTTCTGTAATTTGTAGATTTATCTGCTCTTAATAAAAATCACTCCAAGCTGGTTCTCAAGTGGATGTAGACCAAATTGGTTGAACCACTATATATTGTTGTGTTCTTTATTTATCGCTATCAGTTTTTGTTGGCTATTATGTTCTGTTTTGAGCATGTTTGAGTTTCGTTTTATTTTACAAGTGATATCAGAGTATCGTTCGATCCAAAGGAGGAGAGTGCGTGGTAATATGTTGTTGTCATATTTTTATTAAGGTAGTTTTGTGAAATGTCTTCGTTGTCGACATGTTTCAAAGTTGTTAAGTTTGACAGGAAGGGTGATTTCTGGTTATGGAGGAAAAAGATTAAGGCTCTTTTGGTACAACAAAAGGTAGCAAAATCTTAGATGAAAAAGGCCTTTCGCCAACAATTACAGCTACTGAGAAAAAAGATATGGATAAAATAGCCTATTCGACAATAATTCTCTATCTTTCAGATGGAGTGCTTAGGGTAGTAGATGAAGCTACTACTACTGCAGAGTTATGGAAAAAGTTAGAAAGTTTTTATTTGACAAAGCTCTTGCCAAATAAATTATATCTAAAAGAGAATTTTTTTGGATATAAGATGGACCAAAATAAAGGCTTGGAAGAGAACTTGGATGAATTTCAAAAGATTATTGTTGATCTCAATAACATCGGTGAGAAGATGTCGAATGAAAATCAAGCAGTTATCCTTTTGAATTCATTACCTGAATCGTTTCAAGAAGTTAAGGCAGCTATTAAATATGGTAGAGATTCTTTGACCATGGATATTGTGCTGGATGCCTTAAGAACTAGAAATCTCGAAAGTAAAAAGGAACACAAGGATGGAGAGTTACTTATGGCCAGAGGGAGAAGTGAGAAAAAGAACTAGAAAGGAAAAGAAACGAGGTCCAGGTCGAAATCTAAAGGGAAAGCTAGAAAATGTTTCTTGTGCCATAAAGGACATTTTAAGAAACATTGCCCTTTGAATAAGAGCAAGGAAGCATCGATTAGCAAGCATGCAGGTGAATCTAGTGCAACGAATGTTACTGATGGGTATGATTCTGCAGAGGTCTTGATGGTGTCCAATAGGGATATTCAAAATGCTTGGATCATGGATTCAGGGTCATGGATTCAGGGTGCACGTATCACATGATTCCCAACAGGGATCTTCTTATTGACTTTTAGAAAAATGATGGGGGAAAAGTTTTGCTTGGTGATAACAGTACCTGCGATGTAAAAGGAACTGGGTCTATTCGCATAGCAACACATGATGTGTTAATCAGAATGCTTACAAATGTAAGGTATGTTCCAGAACTCAAACAAAATCTAATTTCTCTAGGTGAATTAGATAGAGCAGGTTATTCTTATAAATCTGAGAAGGGAGTTTTGAAGGTTACCAATGGTTCTTTGGTTAAGCTAAAAGGAATTTTGAGGAATGGTCTATATATGTTGGAGGGTACTGCAGTTTCTAGTAGTGCTGCTGTTGCATCTAGCAAAGGGATTGATATGTTGTGGCATAGAACGCTAGCTCACGTTAGTGAAAGTCTACAAGCTCTTTCACAACAAGGCTTGCTTGGAGGAATGAAAGACATTGAACTTCCATTTTGTGAACATTGCGTAATGGGAAAGTCTACTAGAGTGAAGTTTGGGAAAGGGAAGCATTCTACCAAGGGTATTTTGGATTATGTTCATTCAGATTTGTGGAGTCCTACTAAGGTATCTTCTATGGGAGGTTTGAGGTACTTCATGTCTATTATTGATGACTTTTCAGGGAAGGTATGGATATATCCACTAAAACAGAAGGATGAAGCTTTTGGGAAATTCCTTGAATGGAAGAAGTAGGTTGAGAACCAAACAGGAAGGAAGGTAAAGTATCTGAGGATAGACAATGGTTTAGAGTTTGTGAATAACAAATTCAATACCTTTTACAAATCTGAGGGAATAACGAGGCACTTCACTGTTACGTACACTCCTCAACAGAATGGTTTAGCTAAGAGATTTAACAGAACAATAATGGAGCGTACAAGATGTCTCTTGACAAATGCTTCATTAACTTTTAAGTTTTAGGGGGAAGCTGCCCAAACAGCTTGTTATCTTATTAATAGGAGTCCGTCTTCTACTTTAGGCTTAAAAACTCCTCAGGAGATATGGACAGGATAAGCTCCAAGTTTAGATCATCTTAGAGTGTTTGGATGTTTAGCTTATGCTCATGTTAAGGAAGGAAAGTTGAATAAGAGAGCATTGAAATGTATGTTTATTAATGTATGTTTATTGGCTATCCTCAGGGTGTCAAAGGTTATAAGCTTTGGTGCTTGGAAGAGTGTAGAAATAAAGGTATCATCAGTAGAGATATAACTTTCAATGAAGCAGAAATGTCGTTTTGTGTCAAAAAGCAGCAGAAGCAGCAAACAATTGAACATGTTGAGGCAGAGGTTAGAATTGATTCTGAAGCATGGTCATCAATTACTTTAGGTGCATCTAGTGATCAGTCACCACTAATTTCACAAGCATAGTCTTCACAACAGTCTAGCTCTGATGGTGGACAGTCTCAACAGGAGAGGACTTTGATTGATGAGGGAGCTTTAACTAAAGAAAGTTCAAGTAACAATGACCTACAAAACTACCAGCTTACACATGACAGGCCTCAGAGGGTGAGACATGCTCCTACGAGGTATGGTTATGCTGATTTAGTTGCTTAAACTCTCACTTGTGCAGCTGATAGCATTGGAGCAGAGCCCCTTACTTTTGAGGAGGCAATTGTATTTGATTTGAAAGAACAATGGAAGGGTGCTACGGAAGCAGTATTTTTCTCATTGCAGAAGAATTAAACGTGGTCATTGGTTCCAAAGCCTCCTAAAAAAAACTCATTCAGTCAAAGTGGATTTATAAAATCAAGCCAGGTTCAAGGGGTGACAGTAAGCCTAGGTATAAGGCTAGGTTGGTGACCATGGGCTACACACAAAAGGAGGGAGTTGACTTTCATGAGATTTTCCCTCCGGTGGTGAGGCATTCGTCCATTAGATTGTTTTTATCTATTATTGTTCACTTTAATATGTTTCTCGAATAGATGGACGTCACCACAACATTCCTTCCTAGAGAACTGGAAGAGGTGATCTACATGGCTCAACCTAAGGGCTATGAGGTGAAGGGAAAGGAAGACATGGTATGTCGTTTTCACAAGTCCATCCATGTATATTAGGTTTGGTACCTTTATCTTGAAGCAAGGGTTTCACAGGAGCTCATATGATGCTTGCATGTATTGCAAACTATCTTAGAAAGGTATATATATATTTATCTACTGCTTTAGGTAGATGATATGATACTTATGTCTAAGGATTATGCTGAAATCTGTGAACTTAAGAGACAGTTGAGTAGTGAGTTTGAGATGAAAGATTTAGGCGAATTGAAAAAGATCTTAGGCATGGATGTTAAAAGAGATAGGGAGAAAGGTTTATTAATCATTTCGCATGAGAGTTATGTGCATAAACTGCTTGAGAAGTATAATATGTCTAAATGTAAGGCAGTTTCGACACCCTTAGCATTTCCTTTTAGACTTTCTTCATTTCAATGTTCTTCTAATGGACAAGAAAGGTTAGAGATGTCTAATATCCCTATTCTAATGTTGTTGGAAGTTTATGTATTTGATGATTTGTTTTAGGCCTGACTTGGGTTATGCAATGAGTATGATAAGTAGGTTTATGTCAAATTCTGGGAAAGAGCATTGGAATGAAGTTAAATGGGTGCTTCGATATTTGAAAGGTAGTGCAAATGTACCATTGTGTTTTAGCAGCGATTGTGATCAATCAGCACTGTTGGACGGCTTCATAGATGTAGATTATGATGCAGATCTTGACAAAGAAGGTCCTTATCAGGTCACATTTTTCGTTTGTATGGTAATGTGGTCAGTTGGAAAGTTGCTCTACAGTTAGTTGTTACCTTGTCAACTACAGAGTCAGAGTACATTTCAATGGGTGAAGCTGTTAAGGAGGCAGTGTGGTTGAAAAGAATTGTTGGTGAGCTGTTGTCGCAGGAGTTCATTCCTATCATCCGTTGTGATAGCCAGAGTGCTATCCATCTTGCGAAGAATCCATCTCATCATGAAAGGTCTAAGCATATCGATGTTAGATTTCATTTTATCAGAGAAGTTATTGCTCATAAAGATGTTGAATTGGTCAAAGTTCATACAGAACAAAATTTGTCAGAATGACCGATAGGGAGAGGAGCGCCGTTTATTTATAAATAGAGAGCAATATGCGAGTAGAGTTTCGCTTATGCTAACTAAGGTTCTCCCAGCTAATAGGTTTAAATGCCTATTAAATGAGTTGAATATATAAAGTCTGGATGATAGGGTGATTAGAGAATCAGCTTGGTGCCTTAAATATTCTTGTCATGAGGAAGGTTTATTGTATATTTCAAGATATTTAAGTGGGTTTTTATTAGAGTGTATTGGAAATTAAAGGCCCAGTGGCATCTTTTGTAAATAAAGGTTGATGACAATTTTGAAATAATCATCATCTTTATTCTTTAGGACACTCATTATGTGAGAAGATGAAAAAAAGGAGGGAAAATTTTTTTTTCCTCGCAAAATACACTGAGAGAGAGAAAGAGAGAGAGGAAATTCTGTAGAGGGAAAGAGAAGTAGTGGGTTTGAATTCCAGATCATCGTGGCGTTGGAGTTCTCCATTGGGAGTACTAGTTCAACAGTGAGTTTTCGGCGAGGTTAATCTCTGTACTGTAATGTTTTAGCCGCATGGGTCTTCGGTTTAGAGGAGTTTTCTCTGGCATTTGGGTCTCGGTTTAGAGGTGTGGTTCCGCGCGTAATCTCTTGGTGCAGTGGCTGTTTATCGGCGGTAAAGTCGGTAGTTGGTATAGATTGCACAAGCGATTAGTCTCTATTTGGAGGCAAAATAATCATGGTTTCATTCTTCTCGAATGAATAAATTACAGATTGTTGATTCTTGCATATTTCTGTAACTTGTAGATTTATTTGCTCTTAATAAAAATCACTCCAAACTGGTTCTCAAGTGGATGTAGACCAAATTGGTCGAACCACTATATATCGTTGTGTTCTTTAGTTATCGCTTTTGGTTTTTGCTAGTTATTGTGTTCTGTTTTGGAAGTGTTTGAATTCCATTTTATGTTACGGAATTTAACAACCCAAACTGAGCAAGCTTACTAACCAAGACATTCCCAAGCTTATTCCTCTTTTAAACATCCACCACATTTAATCTTAGTGAATTGTTCAACCTAAGCCCCATATAAGCCCAAACAGCAGCTAAATTACCCATATTAGCGCAAAACAGTAGCTAAAAATGGATGGAACAAATATCATAAAATTCATACTTTTCAACACTCTTGTTTTTTTTTTTATAGCTTATTTCCACCTAAATCTGCCCAAATTTGCCAATCTAAAGAAGGAAACTAAGAGAAACTTATGTGTAATTGGTTTTATAGCTTGGTCTTCTCCAAAACATCAGATGTCTCTTAAAAAACAAAAATCAGAAATTTTGCTGCTGCTTTTTTTTTTTTTTTCTTTTCCTCACATTTCTTTGTGCTACTTCGAGTTATTTTTAGCTTAAATATGCCAAAATTCTTCCATTCTAATATGAAATTTAACAATGAAACTTAAATAATACTTAACAAGGCTAGTTTTCTGTTAGAATTTCCTTCAAGACATCTGAAATTTCATCTTTTAAAACTCAAAGTCCAGCCCAAATTTCTTAACAGTTGCTTCTTCTTATTCTTCTTCTTCTTTTGGTCTGCAAATCCATCTCTAAAGTGAAATTTTCTTTTCTCTCAGCAGCAACTGAATTTCTCTTCTTTGTTTCCCTCCTCCCCGAGCTTTCCTTTTCTCTCTTCTTTTTATTTTCGCCTTCCCCGATCCCCTCTTATTCCTGTTCAGGCGGTTTGAAGGAATTTACTTATTAGGGATCATCTCCAAATTAACCCACATCCACCTCCTACTCATCAACGTGTAAAGCCCTCATCAATCTACTTTTTTTTTTTTTTTTTTTCTGTTCTGTTTATGCAGTACTTTGGTTGATATCCTTTCCTATTTTAAACAATTATCTTACCAAATGAAATTTTTTAACTACAAGTTTAATTGTTTTATTCCAATTTAATTAACAATGTGACAACCTACCTTTTGACCTTGTTACTTAAAGGACATAAAGAGAGGAAACTAAGATAAATGATGTAAATTTGGAACACAAGTCTGTGGAGTTAGAAATATTTTAAGGTAGAAGAACTAGGACTTGTGAAGTTAGCCAAAATTTGGTTAAGTATTGGACTTTTGGAAGTAGATTGGGCGCATAAAAGGTTGGAAAAACAGTTCGGAAGTCACCAAGAACTTTCCCAAAAAAAGTCAAACTTGACTGGAAAAGTCAAACTTACCAGGAAAAGTCAACAAAACTTACCAGGAAGTCGGACTTATCAGAAAAACTCAACAGAAGTTACCAAGAAATAAAACTTACCGGAAAATGGTCAACGGAAGTTATCAGGAAGTCAAACTTTTCGGGAAATAGAAGTTACCAGGAAATGGAACTTACCGGGAAGTCAACTTTTAGATATTGAACCGGTGGAATTTACCGAGAATGAACTGACGAAACTTACCAAGAAATAAGGGAATTTACTAGGAGCTGAGCTGCCAGAACTCACCAGGAAACTGTGCAGAAACTTAGCCAAACCACCAAAACTTTCTAGAAAACTGGATCGCCAGAACTTAACAGGAAACCAGACCGCCAGAACTTACCAGAAAATTGAACCTGCAGAACTTTATGGGAAAAGTGGCGGAATGCATTTTTCTCTGACCCAATTTTTTATGCTAAGTGGCTTCAATTTGGATTTGTAGTTTTGGGAAATTAGATGTGAAGGTGCTGACCAAGCAATTTTTCAAACCTTATAAATAGAACCTAAAAAAGTAACAACTTACACATTGAGGAAAAAAATTAGAATTTTCCTTAAGAGGAAAGAGAGAAAAGAGAGAGAATGTTGGCTAAATTTTGCTTGCCGGGAGGAGCTAAGGGAAGCATATAATCCGTGAAGAGCCCATGACAAGTTGTGAGTGACTTAAATTCATTTAAAATGATTTATTCTCTTGATATTTCTTGAATGCTTGGTTTATGAGAAAAATATGATTGCTGGCATAAGTTGAATTTCATAAAGCATGTGTTTCTTAATATGATTTTAAACATGTTTTTACATGATTTTGAGCATGATGATTTATAATATCGAGCTTTGTGAAAAAGCATGTTGTTTGAAAAATACTCTAAAATTCTAAGAAATTGTTTAATTCATGTTTATAAAATGATTTAGCATGCTTTATTTTCAAAAGATGGTCCCCAATGCCGAAGGACATAGAGAAGGCATATGAGCATCCTTAATATATTGGGACCCTGGTACTGAAGAACTAGAGAAGGTACATGGGCAACCCGAGTTATAATTCCTATGTGCAAACAAAGGAAACTTTGACGTTATTGTGTTGAGATCACTCCACACAGCTTAGGTTATTCAATGTTGGGTATGATGAGATTATTCCATCCCAACTAAGGTTATTTTCGACGTTAGGCATGTTGAGATTGCTCCACCCTGACTAAGGCTGTTTTCGACGTTGAGCAGCGTTGAGTTTACTCCGTCTCAACTAAGGGAAAATCTTCCAAGCATATACAAATGTGGATAAGCTTCCAAATGCTTTAATATTTGATTATCAAGCATCATTTTGTTAAGTTTTTAAGCCAAGCATAGTTTTATAAACTTGTCACTCATTGAGCAACCAAGCTCATGTTTTCAAATGTTTTTAACTTTCCAGGTAGCGAGCAGAACCAAGGTGCTTAGCTTACTCGTCAAACTCGTCTGGATCTGCTTCTTCGTTTTGAGAATTGTAAATATTTGTACTTAGATCTAGCATTGTACATATTGGGGTCTAAGGAGTGGTGGATATGTGTAAAAACTCTGATGTATTTATTACAAAGTATCCTTTGGTATTATTTATGGTCTAGATGTATATTATAATTATGATATCAAGTACTTGGTAAGGATTTGAGGAGAGTTAGGTTGACAGTAGATGTCGTAAAGGATTGATGTCTGCCCGTCGTCACGCCTCTTTTCGGGTTAAGAGGGTAGCTCGGAAGGGGATGTGACAAACAAGATTAGTGATTATATATGCATTAGGTGTTGTCTTAGGCCAACATAGAGATAACATATTTAAGATCATTTATTATGCTAGTAAGACTCTTGATAGTGCTCAATAGAACTACGCTACTACTGAAAAAAAGTTAGTGTTTTACCTTTGATAAATTTAGACCCTACTTGCTTGGTTCTAAAGTCATAGTTCATATTGACCATGCAACTTTGAGACATTTGTTTGCTAAGAAAGATGTTAAACTAAAGGTGATTAGATAGGTCTTTCTGTCACAAGAATTTGACTTCATTGTGAAAGACATAAAAGGAAGTGAAAATGTGGTAGTAGGCCACCTATCAAGACTTGAGAATGGGAATGATAAGAAAAATTCACCTTTTACAGAAGACTTTCATGATGAACAACTATACAAGGTAAAAGAAAATGTGTCTTAGTTCGCTAACCTAGGTAATTTTCTTGCAGGGAACCATTTACCACAAAATCAAACTTCTCAACAAAGGAAGATGTTTCTACACAATGTTAAATCCTACCTTTTGGAAGAACCACTTCTTTTCAAGATAGGTGCAGTTAACATCCTTATAAATTGTATGCCCCAAAAGGAGGTGGTAAGTATTCTTGATGCTTATGATTCTTCATCGTATGGAGGTTACTTTAGACCAACCAGGACAACATCAAAGGTGCTGTAGACTATTATGCATATGTGAGATCTTGTGATAGGTGTCAATGTACTGGCAATATTTTCAGATAACATAAGCTCCCTATGACTCCTATCTTGAAGGTAGAGCTCTTTGATGTTTGGGGCATTGACTTTATGGGGCCATTTTCTCCTTCTTCTGGTATCTATATATCCTAGTTACAGTTGATTATATATCTAAATGGGTAGAAGTTGTACTTAATAGGACAAATGATGTCCGCCCGGTCTTAAAATTTCTACATAAAAATGTATTCACACATTTTGGCACACTCATAGGCTATCATTAGTGATGAGGGGTCTCACTTTTATAATAAACTATTTGAGCCCATAATGAACAAATACGGTGTTAAACATAAGATTGCAATAACTTATCATCCTCAAACTAATGGTCTTGTTGAGTTGTTTAACAGGGAATCAAGCAACTTTTAGAGAAAATAGTTAAGACCAATAGGAAGGATTGGGCCCTAAGGCTCGATAATCTACTATGGGCCTACTGTATAGTTAGGAAGACCCCAATTGGTACTTCACTGTACAAGTTGGTGTTTGGAAAGGCTAGATGTCACTTACCGATAGAGATCAAGCATATACCTTATTGGTCCATCAAGAAGCTGAGCATGGAATTCCAAAAAGCAAGAGAAAACAGACTTTTGGAACTCAAGGAGATGGAGGAGTTGTGCACTCAAACCTATGAGAATGCTAAACTTTACAAGGAGCATATTGCTAGATAGCATAACAAGAAGATCACTCCCCAAACATTAGCCTTTGTTTTGGGTTGCTTCCGATCTGGTAGTTTGTGCTTAGTTTATTTGAGTTTCAAGTGTGCCCATGGATTGTAGGATCTAATCTCAGATTTCTCTCTCCAGTTTGATTTTAGATTGAAGGTTTTGAGTGACTTCAAAGGATTTTAAAGAAATTTCTAGCAAGGTTGGGTCTGCAATTGGTGAGTCTCATTGGGTTCTTGTTTAATTGTAGTTACCCATTAAGTTTTGTGTTGTTGTAAGTTTCGTACTCGTAATGTTTATGTTAGAGTGGAGTTTGGAGGACTTAAGGCACTGACCACATCCGTTGGGGGTTTTGGTAGTGAGTTTGTAGTCATGGATTATTTTCAACTTTTAGAACTTTGTTTGTGATTAGAGTTGGATAATTTGTTAAAGTTGGAGGGTGATTTTTTTCTTTTGTGAGATTCAAGTTGGGCTTGGTGCAAGGATTGAGCAGTGAATTGAATACTCTACTATTTGGGATAGAATTTGAGGTAAGTAGCTTTATTATCGGAATTCCCTCATGTCAAGTGCCCTAGTTCAAATACTAAGTTAACTAATAAGTGTTTGAAGCATGATGTTAAATTTTGAGTGTCTGCTATCGTTCATGAATGGAATGGAATCTATAAGCACGATTGAACTAGGTGATCTGTTATAATTTACCATGTGGGACCATTGATGATAATTTACCATGTGGACCGATGGATTGACTATGTTAGACTTTCATGGACTGACGGGTTCACTATTATGTTACAATTCCATGGAATGACGGGTTCACCATCATGTTACAGTTTTGTGGATCGACACTACAAGAATTTTAGGTTGTGTCGACGTTTATTTTCGTTGACGCAATAAAAAACGTTGGCAGATCTAATTTTTGCCACTGCATTTACTATGTGTGGGTAGAAAGTTAACTAGGCTTAAGGGAACAAATTATTTTGAAGTTTTGCTGATGCTTATTTTAGTTTCTGCTCAGGCACCTAGCATCGGTAGATACTAAAAAGGATATGCCCATGCAAAAGATGCATGGTGTAAGCTTTACTTTCATTCTCAACATTCTTGGGAAAGATGCCAAGCAAGTAGGAGAGTAACAGCCCCTGTCATGGAGTAGTCGAGTAGTATGTGGCCGACAAGAAAGGTGGCTAAGTTTTTAAGCATGTGTGGGAGACCTTTGAGTAGCTAAGCCACCAAGAGAGTGTGTGTGATGTGTCTTGCTTGGTGAGGGATGCGTCCATGGTAAGCTTGGTTGAAGGTGTTGATGCGTTGCTTGTTGGGCAAGTTGGATTAGGCGTCCATGAGCTTGATAAGTTGGTTAAGGTTAGTGGAGGGAATTTGGTGCGTTGAGACTATGCATCCAAAGAAGCTTTTGAGGCTGACGCATAATGGCTAGGCGTTCAAGTCAGTAATCGAGAAGAGTAGCCAACTAACTTTAAAAGGATGCTTGAACTATGCATGGAGAAATTTTGCCCAAGGATTGTGTCCGCCATTCCTTCTTGCTTAAGCAAAGTTGATACTTAAGTATTAAGCAAGTCAGATTAGATGTCAAAATTGGGTTAAATGTGGCATGGGCTTGCATGCAAGTAGGAGGTGGCAAGCTAGGATCTTGCATACAACTTTCTGTGAAGGCTATAAATAGAAGGGTTCGGCAGATGTGGTCGGTGTGTGCAAACTACTTAGGCTATTTGAGAGTTGCTTCAACCAAATTGTCCCAAATTGAATCTAGTTTCATTATCCTTTCAACTCCTTTCAACAACTTCATAATGGATTCTTTTGCCCTCCAAGCTTTCTAACAACTAACACCAACCCCATAATTCATCTACATATGATGTATAGTATCTTTTGATGTTGAATGATTGATAACTTGTAGAAATACAAGTTATTACAGTCACTATTTGAATTAATTAGAGTAACTTTAGAGCTAAACGCATGATTTTGGTAGTTGAATTATGTAAAATGTATCACCATGCGTTGGCACTATTTACAAAAGAAAATACTTGAAAAATTATGAGCTTTTCTGTTCTTAACGTAGGATTAAGAAGAAAAGAAGCAGAAATAACCCAAGTACTAGAGACAAAGCTACTGAGAGAACAAATGGAAACCCATGCGTCGAGACCATGCGTTGAGAAAAAATAGATACAGACGCCTGGGCAAAAGATGTCATGTCATTATGCAAAGGGATAACACGTTATCAGATCATGGCAGAACCAATGGGCCGACAATGTGAAATGACTACGCAGCAGGGCAGGGAATTTAATGCAAAGGTGTCAGGTCAACATGAGTTTCAACTTTTTAATGCCTATAAATAACCCAAAACTTCTCCAATCGAAAGGGAGGAGAAAAAGAGAGAGAGAAACGAGTGCAAGAGGCGAAAGCTCTGCACAAATCCTCCTTCATCATAACCAGCCTCCATTTCGAGCTCTTCTGAGAGAAGGATTCTGAGAACTTTCAGAATCGTCTTCCAGTGAGTAAGAACCTTCACCCTATGGACTTTATGTATCAGATAGCAACCATCTCAAGCCTCCATGAAGCAAGACGTTGCAAGTGGTTGCTTAATGTCTTCCATTTCTGTTTTATCTCCATTTCCCTCCTTTTTACTTATGTTTTGTTAATGACATTCGAGAGAATAGTTTATTTTCTTAATATGAGTTTGATTGACGATTATCTTCCATCTATTTCCATATTAAATATCTTACACCATGTTGTTTGAATGCTAAATGAGTTAGATGTTAGAGTTAGTTTTTCTTAAGCAATACGAAGTATGTTACATCCTGATTAATGCATATCATTAGCTTGCATAGCTTTGTCTGTCAAACAAATGTAGTAAGCACGACTGTCTAGCTTGAGAGAGTAGATGGTTAATTTTTAGCATTTATCTAGACTAGATGAGGTGTAGAGATATAGTTCATCTTTTGCCAATACAAACTTTCCATGCGTCTTAGAGATAAGATTAATGTGACATCGAAACATCAAGAGATGGATTCACAAACTCAGTTTGTAGGTATGTACTTATACTTAGATAGGCTTAAGTAATAACTAGCTCCTGCGTTAACTCTACTTTTATCGCATAGTTCCATTCATTCTCAACGCATGCTATCTGACACTAAAGGACATTTGACTAACCATCGCCGCGTCTACCTCATTATTAGTTGTAGGAAAATTTATTCATTCTTTATGTATAGTTTTAGATACATACAACCAACTCATGCATATATTACATGTATAGTTCACCGCATAGTCATGCATCTATTCTCAACGCCTAGTTATTATAAATCCCTGCGTTTGACCCTGGACTCACCAGGAAACCTATAAGGGTTTATACTTAGGCTTTTATAGGAAAACTTACTTAATAATGATCATACTTGAGTAATTCTCGACGCATCTTTGTATGAAAATTATCATATCTATTTTTGTGCAACAAGTTAAGAAACTCAATCTAAATCGAAAATAGAAATCCAACAACAAGTTTTTGGCGCCATTGTTGGGGACTTGAATTAATAAATCAGGTTTTGAAATATTTTCTTGATCTATGCAGAAAATCTCAATCTTGGGTCGTACGGAGCGTTTAGCCGAGGACGTACCTGACAGTTTATGTACAAAGAACATCCTGCATTCATTTCTGACCCTGAGATCGAGAGAACCTTTCAGAAAAGAAATAAGACATTTCAAAGGCGACGACAACTTTATAGAGAGAAGAAAATGGAAAATCAAGCAAACAATGCCAATCAGCCTTTGAGAGCTAATAATGGGGCTAATGGCAGACATGACGAAGCAATGAACCATGCGTTAGCCCAAGCGCAGCTTCAAGCTCAGTTGCAGATTGATCAACAAACTCATCCTATTCTATTGACACATGATTGGAACCATCCGATCAGGGATTACGCGTCGCCAATCTTATATAATTTTTCACCTGGAATTATGCGACCTGCGTCTCAAAGTTCGAGATTTGAAATGAAGCCAGTCATGTTTCAGATGCTACAAACAGTAGGTCAGTTTGGGGGATCACCCGGTGAAGACCTTCATGCTCACCTAAAAAGCTTCATCGAAATCTGTAATACCTTCGTCATCCCAAACATAAGTGCAGATGACATTCGGTTGACGATGTTCCCATTCTTCCTCAGAGATGAGGCGAGACAATGGGCATATTCTTTGGAACCAGGTGAGATCACTACTTGGAACCAAATGATAGAGAAGTTTATGAAAAAGTTTTTCCGACCGATGGAGAATGCTTGAAGAAGAAGAGATATCGATAACTTTCAACAAACAGACAGAGAAACCCTAAGCGATGCATGGGCAAGATTTAAGAGATTGGTGAGAAACTGTCCGCATAATGGTTTCCCTAACTGTGTTCAAATGGAGATATTCTATGATGGCTTGATCGAGGCATCTCAGACCGCTGCAAATGCTACCGCAGCGAGAGAACTACTTGATAAAACTTATACCGAGACCAAGGACATTCTAGATAGAATATCAAGAAACCATGAGGATTGGGAGGACCAGGGATACAACCGATCTGGCCGCAGGCAAAACAATGCATCAGGAGCATCAGAGCATAATAATGTTGCTGCATTACAAGCTCAAGTCACCGCCATGATTAACCTGTTGCAGGCTATGGCCCTGAATCAGTCAAATACAGGAGGCAGTGGCCAAGTTAACGCAGTGAATCAACTGAATGCCGCAGGATACGTTGGATGCAGGGAGCCGCATACGTATAAGGTATGTCCACAGAACCCTCAATCTGTATGCTTTATACGGAACAACCCGTATTCCAATACCTACAACCTTGGCTGGAGGAATCATCTGAATTTCTCATGGGGTGGTAACCGCCAGCCTGAGCAGCAAGGTGCGCCCACGCACGAAAGGGGTGGATCATTTGGATTCTCCCATGGACATCAGAGGCAAAATTCACATCAATTAACGCCTAGTTCATCATCATCCATGGAAGCTCTTCTGAAGGAATACATGCAAGAACGACGCCTTGATGCAAACCCTGGCGTCGTCCATCAGAAATTTAGAGCTTCAGATTGGCCAAATCGCTGGAGAGCTTAAGACGCAGCAGAAAGGATCTCTTCTGAGCAATACCAAAGCCCCACGCAGTACAGGCAGTTCAGGAAAAGAACAGTGTCAAGCTTTGACACTGTGAAAGGGAAGAGCCATGAATGAACTTCCTCGCCCAAGGAAGAAAACTCTAGCTAACGAGACTGAGAATCACTTAAACCAACCAGAGAACTCTCAACCAACAATTCATCTTTCCAATCCCACCATTGAATCTGACCATTCAACACAACAAAAACAAGCAGACATGCAAAGAAGTTTATCAGGGAAAGATGCATCAACAAGCATGTCAGTCGAGTTGCAAACGCCTCCTTATCCACAGCGGTTAAGAAGGAAGAAAAATAATGAGAGGCAATTCAAACGCTTCCTGGATGTAATTAAACAACTGCACATCAACATCCCACTAGTGGAAGCGTTGGAAGAAATGCCCACTTATGCTAAATTCCTCAAGGACATACTGTCTAAAAAGAGAGGAATAGGTGAATATGAGACCATAGCTCTAACGCAAGAGTGTAGTGACATGGTCTGTGAACGCTTCCCCACAAAGATGAAAGATCCAGGGAGCTTCACCATTCCTTGCTCCATCGGAGGGGTTTACATAGGAAAAGCGTTGTGTGATCTAGGGGCTAGCATTAATCTCATGCCCCTGTCAGTATTCAACAAATTGGGGATCGCATCGCAGCCAACAACAGTTACCCTACAATTGGCGGATCGATCCGTTGTACATCCTGAAGGAAGGATCTAGGATGTGTTGGTAAAGGTAGACAAGTTCATTCTCCCTACAGACTTCATTATCCTGGATTATGAAGCAGACGAGGACGTCCCTATCATACTTGGACGCCCGTTTCTGTCAACGGGACATACACTCATCGACGTCTACAAGGGAGAAATCATTATGAGAGTTAATGATCAGGAAGTAATTTTCAACGTCTTTAAGGCGTTAGAGTATCCAGGAGAACAGAAGACCTGCCAAAACCCCGACGCAGAGGATGAGTTCCGTAGAATGTTACTTAAAGAAGAAAATGATGAAAAGATCGCAAATCTGGACGCACAGTAGCCTAAACAATGCTGTGTTGTGGTCCATTCTGTTTTTTGAATCCTTGACACCGAATCAGACCAACCAACGAACAAAACCATCTCTAGAAGAAGCGCCAGAACTCGAGTTAAAAGTGTTGCCAATCCATCTGAAGTATGCTTACTTAGGAGAAGGTAACTCTCTTCCAGTTATTATCTCAGCTGCTTTATCCTCTAATCAAGAATTAGCTTTGCTAATCATTCTTAAAAAGCACACCCGAGCTGTTGGATGGACGTTGGCTGATATCAAGGGGATAATCCCCACATACTGCATGCATAAAATTCATCTAGAAGAAGGAAAAGATGGATCCATCGAGCCCCAAAGACGGCTAAACCCAGCAATAAAAGAAGTTGTCAAGAAAGAAGTGCTTAATGGTCAGACGCATGCGTTATCTTTCCCATCTCTGATAGTAAATGGGTAAGTCCTGTGCAATGTATTCCCAAGAAAGGAGGTATGACTGTAGTCCCAAACAAGAATAACGAATTGATCCCCACCCACACTGTCACGGGGTGGAGAATCTGCATGGACTACAGGAAACTCAACTTGGTGACGAAGAAGGATCATTTCCCACTACCTTTTATTGACCAAATTTTAGATAGACTTGCAGAAAATGAGTTCTTCTGCTTCTTGGATGGCTATTTAGGCTATAACCAGATCATGATTGCTCTAAAAGACCAAGAGAAGACAACATTTACAGGTCCTTATGGTACATTCGCATTTCGACGCATGCCGTTTGGACTATGTAACGCCCCAGGCACCTTTCAGTGGTGTATGATGGCAATTTTCTTTGAATTTTTCGAAGAATCTGTGGAGATATTCATGGACGATTTTTTGGTCTTTGGAAATTCGTTTGAAGCATGTTTAGCCAAGTTAGAGAAAGTATTGAAAAGATGCGAGGACATCAACTTAGTGCTCAATTGGGAAAAATGTCACTTCATGGTGAACAAAGGAATTGTCCTCGGTCACAAAATATCCAAGAAGGGCCTTGAAGTCGATCAGGCCAAAATTTAAGCAGCAGAGAAGCTCCCGCCTCCTACAAATGTAAAGACACTTCGTAGCTTCTTGGGACATGTAGGCTTTTATAGAAGGTTCGTTAAGGACTTTTCAAAAATTTCACGCCCCTTAAGCTCATTGCTAGAGTAGAATCGACCCTACAAGTTTGATGAAGAATGCCTTAAGGTGTTTAAGACTCTGAAAGCAGCACTGGTGTCAGCACCAATTTTAATTGCCCCAGACTGGTCGCAGCCATTTGAGCTAATGTGTGATGCTAGCGACTATGCGATGGGAGCTGCATTGGTTCAACGAAGAGAGAATGTTGCATCCTATAGCCTACACCAGCAAAACTTTCAACGCAGCCCAAGCGAATTACACCACTACAGAGAAAGAATTGCTAGCAGTAGTGTTCGCTGTTGAAAAATTCAAAGCATATCTTCTAGGGTCAAAAGTCATCATCCACACTGACCACTCAGCTATTTGATACTTGATGACTAAAAAAGATGCCAAGTCGAGGTTCATCTGATGGGTTCTGCTTCTTCAAGGGTTCGACGCAGAAATAGTTGATCGCAAAGGTACAGAGAACAACGCGGCAGATCATCTTTCCAGACTTGAGAATATGGAACACGATTGAAAATAGCTGGACGTTAACACAAGCTTTCCAGATGAAGCTGTATTAAAAGTCACAAAATCCGCGCCTGGTATGCAGATATTGTCAACTTCATGGTGTGCAGGCAATTTCCCGAAGATTTCAACACACAGCAGAAGAAGAAGTCGATGCATGATGCGAAGTTCTATTATTGAGACGAGCCCCAACTCTACAAAAGTGGGCTGGATCAAATCTCCAGACTCTGCATCCCAGAGATTTCATATCAACGCATCCTATCTCAATGTCATGACGCCCCCTATGGAGGACATTTTGGAGGACAGCGAACTGCAGCTAAGGTCTTACATAGCGGATACTTCTGGCCAACTCTTTTCAGAGACGCCAGGGACTATGCGATCAGGTGCGACAAATGTCAACGCATTGGAAATATCTCAAGTCGAAACGAAATGCCACTTACCTCTATTTTAGAAGTTGAGTTCTTTGACGTTTGGGGTATTGATTTTATGGGCCCATTTCCGCCATCAAACGGCCACAACTCTATACTGGTAGATGTGGATTATGTATCAAAATGGGTCGAAGCAATCTCTTGCATTAAGAATGATGCGGCGACAGTCTCAAGTTTTCTCCAGAAGAATATATTAACGAGATTTGGAACGCTAAGAGCCCTGATTAATGATGAAGGTACACATTTCATTAATAAAATCATTTCCAAGTTGCTAATCAAATATAATGTACATTATAGGGTGGCAATTGCATACCACCCGCAGACAAATGGGCAGGCAGAAGTTTCTAATAGAGAGTTGAAAACTATTTTGGAAAAAGTGGTTAACTCCTCTCGAAAAGACTGGGCGTCCAAATTGGACGAGGCGTTATGGGCATATCGGACAGCATGCAAGATGCCTCTCGGAATGTCACCGTACACGCTGGTCTTTGGAAATGCGTGCCATTTGCTGTTGGAGCTAGAACACAAAGCACTGTGGACTGCCAAGAGATTCAATATGGACCTGAAAGCATCTGGAGAAGTGCGTCAGCTTCAATTGAATGAATTGGAGGAATGGAGATTGCAAGCCTATGAGAACGCAAAGATATACAAAGAGCGAACAAAGCGTTGGCACGATCAACGCACCAGTAAGAAATCTTTGCATGTAGGTCAAAAGGTCCTCCTTTTTAACTCAAGACTGTGTTTATTTCCAGAAAAATTAAGAACAAGATGGTCTGGTCCTTTCGTGATCAAGGAAATCTTTCCTCATGGTGCTGTAGAGCTGATGAATGAAGACGGTACCAATGCATTCAAAGTTAATGGTCAACGTGTGAAGCCATATTATGGAGACTGCCTTGAACGAGACAAAGTAGTCATTAACCTAGAAAAGATAGAATGAGGAAAAGATGGACGCATCCTGCATTGACAATAAGCACATATATCCTAGGGACGCATCCTATCTTTTGTACCTTAATTGCTTTTGTCTTAATTTTTTTGTCTTTCTTCCCGCATTATTTGATTTGATTTGATTTTTATTTTGTTTAATTTTAATTTATTTTATTTTATTTTATTTTTTATCTACTTTGAAAATTTTTGTTTGGATGCTATCTATCATTTTGCGATGAGTGAAAATTGAACTCAAATTCAAATCCAAAGCGTCGACATCAAAATGATGCGACACGACTAGCTCGATGCCTAGGGGGGAATCTGAAGCGATTCTGTCAAGCTATCAGATCAAGAATTCGAAAAGCTGACTGCACTTCCGACGGCTGATGTCGACGGGTGTCAGACCATTTAATGCGGCTATGATGTCACGCATCGAGCCGATAACCAACACATCGAGCCAATTTCTTAAGAAATCTTTATAAACTCAACCCTTCTTCGAGTTACGCTTCTTTCTCTCCGAATTTTCAGATTACCGGTGCGATTTCCAACTTATTCGAAACGATCTCCCAATTCTTACCCACTTTTCTCTCTTTTCACCTATACCCTTCTCGTGGCTTTCCAGCAACCCACCTCCTCCAAAAGCCCTAAACTTATGGCCTCATCCTTGAGGCATGGTAGTCGGAATGTGTCCACTACTTCCACCACACCTGAACCCCTCGCCATTGTTCGCCCCAGAAGCTACCCAAAGCTGAATGCATCAAACAAAACGTGAAAAAAAATAAGGGAGGTGAAGAAAGAAAAAGAGGTAGTAACAACCAAGGAGAAGCTACCGGAGAAAAAGAGGAAAACTGAGGTGACTAAAGCACCTGCAGTGGTTATAAGGGACGTGGACGCAGGCAGAGCAAGAAGAGCGCCTGCTAGTCCCATCAATAGGAACGAGAAGGGAAAAGAGAAATTGGTTGAGGAACCAACAAAGGAGGCGGCGCATAGCCAAAAGAAACAATTCAGTGGGCTCTATACTGAAGTGGGATTTTTCCCTAAGCCAATTGAGCTGCCCACCTTCATTATACAAAGAGTCGACGCAATGGGTTGGAGGCAATTTTGTAAAAGCGCCCAAGTCATCCAACCCACCGTCGTGGAGGCATTTTACGAAGGAACCATTCACCGCAAGGCACACAAAGTCAAAGTTGAAGATGAGGTGATTTCCTTCGAGCCTCAGGAAATCAACAGGTTGTTTGATCTTCCTGACATCGCGGCGGCAAAAGGTAATAGAATAATGTCGATGCCTACAGAAGCCGAAATGAATGACGCCCTCACAACCATCACCAAACCGGGGTCAGAATGGAACACCTCCCCAAAGGGCACTCAGACATTGGTGCCAACTTACTTGATCGCCGAGGCCAACTTATGGCTTTATTTCATCATCCAGTCGCTAATCCCCACAACGCATGACGCCTCAATTTCAAGGGACCGAGCCATGATCATTTACTGCATCATGCAGAGAATTCGGCTAGATGTAGGACGCATCATTGCCCTACAAATTCGGGGGTTGTTTTTCAAGCCAAGGGGTCAGCTATTCTTCCCCTTTCTTGTGACAAGACTGTGCGCCAACACAGAATTTATGGAAGATGCACCGTCAGAACAATAAATGGAGTCCTTTCAGCCCAAAGTCTCAGACGGATATTAAAGGACTCACCACATCTGCTTGAGGCGGCCAACTCAAAGAAAAGGCCGACCAAGTCACAAGAACCATCATCCCCCCACCCTCCTCAACCCAAGTAGAGGAAACTTGTCAAGAAGAATTTTGAGATTAAGGTGTCGAGTTCACAACCTAGTGAAGCTGAAGAAGCTGTTCAGCTCGACGCCAACACACAAGCCTTGACCATTTGTACTCCTCCCATCGACCCAATCCCTGAGGAGACCTCTTCACCACCAACTTCCCCTTCCCCTTCCCCGAAAATCCAAAAAGAGTCACTTCATGTACCCACCACCCAACGCGGCCTCCCATCGTCTCTCCAACTTCCTATCGCAGACTTAAATGAAGAGTCGAAGGAAGTGTCGCCGCCTTCTTCGCCCCACCTGGAGTTAACCCTCTCCCCACCTCAATCATCTACCTTTCGAGAGGCTTCACCATCACCCCCACCACCTATTGAGCCGACCCTGACTCTGGATCCTAAGAAGTCAACGCCCTTTCAATTCTCACCGCCTTGCCATGAACCTCAATCTTCCAATCTTCCAACTCCACCAACTACTGAACCTTCTGCCTGCCCAACTTCTCAACCGCAAGCAGAAGCAACTACAAGCACGCATCATCAAGAAGAACCATATCACTTACAGCACGCCTCTGCTCTGGTGCAGTTTGTTGATTTGAGTCTGGATGATTTGCTGTGGTACTTAGATGATGGGATCCTTCACCCCATCATGGGAGACCTGGATGAAATTCAGCGCAAGGAGATGGAAAGTCTCCAGCGGCAAGAACAGTTGGCTCAACAAGTTTCACAATTGGGTCAGTAAGTGACTCAGATGGCGCAGCGACAATTGGAGCTTCGGAGTTTTGTTCAATGCCAAGCTCAGAGTCAGGATGAACAATTCAGCACTATGATGAATTACATTTATGAAGTGTTCGTCCAACGCATCCCAGCGTTAGTTATTCCTCCTTCCCTTCAGAAACCCCTTCAGTTCCACGATCCAAATCCTCCCCCTGGGAACAACAATGACAACGCCCCGAGGAGAACTTAAATTTGAGGGTGTTCTTTGGGATTTTTCCTTCTTTTCTTACATTTATTCCTTTGATTTTCTTGTAATTAGTACAACGCATAGTACTTTTGCATCAATGCCATATTCAATTCATGAATCTTTTTGTTCTCTTTAGTTTGTGCTTTCAATTATTTCTTGCTTTATTATTTTCTCCGCCTTGTTTTTGTTTTTATGTCCAACCTCAATGATGATATTTATGCACTTCCCCTGTAGACTTATTGAAATAAGAGGATTAACTCACAAGTCTTAGGATATTACACTTGGTAAATTACTTCCAAGAGTTAGTATGCGTTACAAGTTTTGCCTCAAACATCTTTTACAAAATTTTTCTAAGGCAATCTCATAACTCGATTTCAACAATGAGGACCTTGCTGCCTTCAAATTTGGGGGTAAGAAAGGTTTGAACCATGCATTCAGAATTCATAAAACACAAATAAAAAAAATGCTATAAATATATTTCCATGGACAAACAACTCTGCTGACAGCGTACAAAATTAGCCTATTAAGAGTTGAGTTGAGAATGGCTCGTTACACCCCATAATCAAAGGTGAGAGTCCAAGATCAGCGAAAAATAAATAAACGGTACACTGTTGATGCAACCAAAAAGGAACGCGATAAGTGCCGAGTTGTGAAAGGGTATTTGCTCGATGTTAGCTGCCTCCATGCACCTCATCGTTAGTATGTCAAAACGAAGGTAGATAGCCCGGATCAACGCAAGTTCACTTCAAAAAAATAATAAAATAAATAAATAAAAAATAAATAAAATAATAGAAACTTTATGAATAAATGAACTCCATGGCACATTACTAAAATGAAGACATCAGATTGGCTGGAAATGAGTAAGGGCATTTTTGAGGAATAAGCTTGCCGCATCTAAAAATGAGAAGTACTTTCAAAGCGTCAATTGAAAAAGAACTTGGTGTGGTTATCTGATTGTTGATATAGTCAAGGGATAGAAGGCATGTTGAGAGGGTGAGCTTTTACTTAGACTTGGGCTGTAGAATTTAATAAATCTCCAAATAAATGTTTGCGGACAAACATTAACTCAAATTTGGGGGTGTGATAACTTGTAGAAATACAAGTTATTATAGTCACTATTTGAATTAATTAGAGTAACTTTAGAGTTAAACGCATGATTTTGGTAGTTGAATTATGTAAAATGTATCACCATACGTTGGCACTATTTACAAAAGAAAATACCTGAAAAATTATGAGCTTTTCTATTCTTAACGCAGGATTAAGAAGAAAAGAAGCACAAAAAACCCAAGTACTAGAGACGAAGCTACTGCGAGAACAAATGGAAACCCATGCGTCGAGACTATGCGTTGAGACCATGCGTTGAGAAAAAATAGATATAGACGCCTGGGCAAAAGCTGTCATGTCGTTATGCAAAGGGATAACACGTTATCAGATCATGGCAGAACCAATGGCCCGACAATGTGAAAAGACTATGCAGCGGGGCAAGGAATTTAATGCAAAGGTGTCAGGTCATCATGAGTTTCAACTTTTTAATGCCTATAAATAACCCAAAGCTTCTCCAATCGAAAGGGGAGGAGAAAAAGAGAGAGAGAAACGAGTGCAAGAGGCGAAAGCTCTGCACAAATCCTCCTTCATCATAACCAGCCTCCATTTTGAGCTCTTCTGAGAGAAGGATTCTGAGAACTTTCAGAATCGTCTCCCAGTGAGTAAGAACCTTCACCCTATGGACTTTGTGTATCAGATAGCAACCATCTCAAGCCTGCATGAAGCAAGACGTTGCCAATGGCGGCTTGATGTCTTCCATTTCTGTTTTATCTCCATTTCCCTCCTTTTTACTTATGTTTTGTTAATGACATTCGAGAGAATGGTTTATTTTCTTAATATGAGTTTGATTGACGATTATCTTCCATCTATTTCCATATTAAATATCTTACACCATGTTGTTTGAATGCTAAATGAGTTAGATGTTAGAGTTAGTTTTTTCTTAAGCAATATGAAGTATGTTACATCCTGATTAATGCATATCATTAGCTTGCACAGCTTTGTCTAACAAACAAATGTAGTAACCACGACTGTCTAGCTTGAGAGAGTAGGTGGTTAATTTTTAGCATTTATCTAGACTAGATGAGGTGCAGAGATGTAGTTCATCTTTTGCCAATGCAAACTTTCCATGCGTCTTAAAGATAAGATTAATGTGGCGTCGAAACATCGAGAGATGGATTCACAAACTCAGTTTGTAGGTATGTAATTATACTTAGATAGGCTTAAGTAATAATTAGCTCCTGCGTGAACTCTACTTTTATCGCATGGTTCCATTCATTCTCAATGCCTGCTATCTGACACTAAACGACATTTGACTAACCATCGCCGCGTCCACCTCATTGTTAGTTGTAGGAAATTTTATTCACTCTTTATGTATAGTTTTAGATACATACAACCAACTCATGCACATATTACATGTATAATTCACCGCATAGTTATGCATCTATTCTTAACGCCTAGTTATTACAAATCCCTGCGTTCGACCCTAGACTCACTAGGAAACCTATAAGGGCTTATACTTGGGCTTTTATAGGAAAACTTGCTTAATCATGATCATACTTGAGTCATTCTCGACGCATCATTGTATGAAAATTATCATATCTATTTTTGTGCAACAAGCTAAGAAACTCAATCTAAATCAAAAATAGAAATCCAACAACAATGATCATAGTTATATCTTAAATTTTCAACCATACAATGACTAATAAACTGTGAAGATGCTTGTGTGAAGCACAAACCATCGTAGAGCAATTCTGCTCACTAATATACTTACAAATCATCCATAATTCACTACTTTTATGACGTGATGCTCTGACAAACCATTGAAAACCATCTTGAGTACATTCCAACTCAATAGATCTTGAATTTGACCTCAAAATTCTAAACTCGAAATTATTCTTTACAACTATGAACTAAAACAACTTCAACAAAATTTCCTTCCGAGCAAACAAGTCCTTCTTCTTCAAAGACAATGCAGAAGACATATTGTTAATATGAAAATATCTAAAAACTTCTAGTTCACCTTCATAATCAGCCTCAATTATAGAAGAAGAAGAAGAAACAACTAAAACCTCTAAAAGTGTATTCACAATATGAGCAACTAAAGGATATTTCGTAAATTGATCCTTAACCATAGACAAAAACTAACATACATCTTTATCTTCAAGAATCTTAACAACATATTGAACCCTAGTACTACCTAAGTCCAATAAAACTAAAAGTTCAATAGATGAATCAACTTGAGTTTCCTTCCATACGAGGTTAACAAAAGGCTCAAAAGGCATCGCTTCATCAACCAAACACCAATAGTTTTATAACCTACGTAGCATTGTCGATCATCCCATTGACCACTAAGGAAAACAACTATTGGAAGTTTAACCATATCTACAAAATACTGTAGTGTTATTTGCTTGTCATAAAAAAGTAATCACACAAAGACTAAATAGAAAGCATTCTTAACATCCATCTGCCATAGCTTACAACCCTTACTTGTAGCAAGTGCTAATAAGACTCGAATGGTGGTGAGATTTGCTATAGAACTAAACGTTTCATCATAATCCAAGCCATACTGTTGAGAGAACCCTCAAGCCACCAATCGAGCTTTGTATTTATCTATCGTCCTATCTGCTCGAGTTTTAATTTTGTAAACCCATTTACACGATATAGGTTTAACATCTTTAGGCTTCGGCACCGAGTCCCACATTCGATTTTTTCTTAGTGCGACCACTTCTTCTTCCATGGCCTTTCTCCATTGGATGTTCTGTGACACTTCTTCATATGTTTCTGGCTCTTCAAATGTTGCTAATGTTGCATTCATGTACTTCGAATTTGGTTTTCTTAATCTGGTTGATCTACGTAGTTATGGCTCTTGATTATGAACATCACTTTGTCAAGGACTTTGTGTCCTTGACTGCTCTTTCTCGTCTTCATTGTTTCCTTCTCCTCCTTCTATCGGAGCTTGCTGCACTTGACTTATCTCTTCTTTTGATCCTTCTTTGAAAGACTTCTCATATGCAGGTGTCTTTTCCAATTCAAGTGCCCACCATGATGATGCTTCATCAAATATCACATTCCTTGATGTTTCTTGTAATTTCATAATTACCCATTCGCGTTGGTTTTAATTATTGTTACTCATTGGGTGAGATTTAGTTTTAGATTCAAGCTTTGAATTTTGAAATGAGGAGCGAGCTATCCAAGTGGGTTAAAGGGTCCATTTTGGTTTAGACCCATTGTTTGAAGTATGGAAGATGATTGTGACAATTGCACTTTGGGTAAGAGATTTGGTCCACTTGTTGATTTCTCTTGCATAACTATTTTGTTGGAGTAGTATGTGATATGCTTGTGTTGGTTCTTAGATCTGTTTTTGAAGGGGCTTTGGAGAAGGTCGAGATTGAAGGAGCTAGTGGTTGGGAATTCAGAATTGGGTGTTTTGGTTGGCGTTGGCTTTGGTCACTTTTAGGCAGGTAAGGGACTTACTACTGAGTCTATGTAGACGCCCATGGTTACTGAATTATGGTTATTGTATGGACTGTATTATTGCATTGGCTGGTTATGATTATTGTGTCTACTAGTATGATGGTTAATTATCTTATTACTATGAACTGAAAACTCTGGTTAATTATGATAGTGATGGTTGAATATGTTCGTGATGACTGCTATGTCATGATGATTGTTATCTTATTTATCATGCCCTATATCTCTATTGACGTGAACCTTTGGGTACAGTGACTATGATTATGATTATGATTATGATTATTATTACGAGCGGGCGTCCCTCGGGATCACCACCTATGTTTATGTTTATGACTGTGACCTTCGAGATCACTATGTGCCTCCGGGTTCGTTACTTATGCCTATGCCTATGCCTATGCTTATGTTGGGTACATTAGTGCACATGATAAAAGGATAACAATCTCACCTAGTAGGCCCAGTAGTGGGTTACTTACTGAGTATTTTGTACTCATTCTTTTCATGTTATGTTTTTCAGATAAAGGAAAAGACACCTCGGCAAATGATGAAAGATAATCTTGGTCGTGCCACTGGAACTAGTCAGATGCTTCCGCACAAGAGATTTCATGTTTTCATCTTTAAGAATTTTGGTTATGTCATTTGAATTCAGAACTTTATTTTTTTTTCTTTTAAAATTCTCACGGTCAGATGTTTTATGTGAGCTCTCTGTTTTATTAAAATTGTACCTGGAGCACCCCGATCAAAGATTTTCAGTTATTTGAATTTTACAAAAGATATTTAATTTAATAAAAAAGTTATTTTGATGTTTTTGTAAAATTATGAAAAGGAGTCATTTTAGATATATGCATGCATATAGTGACGACCTAGTTTAAGTCCTAGGAAGTCGGGTCGTTACAAACATGTTACGACATACTTCTGCAAGATGTCTATTTTTCCTTTTCGCCACTCCATTTTTTTATTGAGTGTTTGGACACATCAATGGATGACGTATTTTCTACTTTTGCAAGTATTGAGAGAAGTCATTAGACATATATTCTCTCCCGTTATCTACAGGTTGGCATTGAATTCTCTTTCCTAATTCATCTTCAACTTGTTCTTTGAATTCTTTAAACTTTAGAACTGTTTCAAACTTCTCTTTCATAAAGAACACCTAAACATACTTGGAGAAGTCATTGATAAAGGTCACCATGTAGCGCATACCACTGATTGAAGATTGCTTGACAAGACCAAATACATCAGAATTGTTGGGTTTTATGCCCTAAAACTCGTAGATTGTAAAAGTAATAATTTGACTGTAATTAAATCATTAATAAAGAGTTATTGATGTGTTACTTCAACAAGTGTTATTGATTGTTTTTGTTTGTTTTGTCTTAATAACCCTAAATCCAATAAACTAACATCCTAGGTTGTTTTATGAATCTTGAACGGTATGTGGGGACATATGGAGATCAATGTTCAAGATACAGTCTAAAGGGTCTATAGTATAGGGATAAGATTGGGTACCTTATCCTGGTGACACTATGGATACGACCCACTTTGTATTTGATACAAACACAATGATCTAATGCCACTACAACAAATTATACATTTAATGACTCATGAATAGTGCCAAAAATAGAGGAGAAAGTGAAAAAAGAGTCATTAAATCCAAAATTACGTGTTTTTGGCGGGAAAAAACGAAAATTTTTGGATTTGGTAGAATACATGACTGTTTTTATGTGTCATTGATTTATGACTAAAAAAAACAGTCATTAAATGTGAGTAAACGAAAACATGCGATTTTGGTGGAAAAATACGCAAAATTTCAGTTTTTTTTTCGAGAGAGAGCGAGAGATAGAGAGAGCAAGAGAGAAATGGCGAGAGAGGGAGAGAGACATAGAGAATGTTTGATCTGAGGGAGGGAGGGAGGGAGGGAGGGAGAGAGAGAGAGAGAGAGAGAGAGAGAGAGAGAGTCTTCGATCTAGGGGAGAGCTAGAGCGAGAGAGCGAGAGCGAAAGCTTCGATTTTTGACCTTTTAAAAACGAAAAGAGCGATTTTTTTATTTTCCTCCTTCGCAGTCGACTCCACGACTGAAACCCTCTGAAATCGCTCTCCTTTCGCCTTGATGTCTCCCTCTTCTCTCGCTGGACTACCTCCCTCACTCTCAATCTCAAACCTCCCCCGACTGCCTCCCTCACTCTCAATCTCAGACCTCGCCGACACCCTCCCTCTCCTCACTCTCCTTTCGCCTCTCGGTCTCCCTCTCCTCTCGCACTTTGATCCAACGGCAGTTAGGTTAGAAAGACAGAACTCCAACTTTCCCTCTCCTCTCGTGAGTCCATCCTTTGTTCTTCATTAAATTTCAAACTGCAAACCTCAATTACTTGTTTTTTTTTTTCGTTTCTTTGTTGATTGGTTTGTTGTTTATGTTCTTAATTCAGGGCTTCACTAACTCAATATTTTTTTTCGTTTGGGAATTCAACATACATCTGCTACTTTCGCTTGTACATTTGTTAACATTGTCCCTGTGGTTACTTTTCTACTTGCTCTTCCGTTTGGGTAAGTTTGGTCTTTTCATTCTCACTTCAATGTCACTTCTCTAGTTTTCAGGGGAGGGAGTGTTCTTTAGTATATAAAAAGAATAAATAGTTGAAATGAATAGATAGAGAGAAAGTATGAAGATTGGCATCTTAAAAAGTGGCCAAGTAGTCATTATTTTTGCATACATACCCTGCATTTTAATAAAACCAACAAAAATTGAAAAAGAGAGAGTAAAAGAGTGCATTTGTTGATATGATAGTGAATTGATTTTGATTTTGTAATTAGCGGAACAGTATATATGTCACTTTGTATGCACTCTGTATGACAAGCTAAGGTTGGAACTGTCACTTACGCACCTTTTGTCTTTGTCTTTGTCTATCATGGATATAAAAACAAATAGTAGTTTATCGCAATTTATTGTGATCTATCATAGATAGACAGTAATATTTTGCTATTACTTGTAAATATTTTTAATAATATTGTCCGGTAAAGTAATTTTCCAAGTTATTATATAGTCCAATTTAAAAACTGGGGAGAGCATTGAATTAAAAGTAATTTTCCAAGTGTATTTGGATGCGATTATTTAGGGATTTATTTTCTCTTTACATTTGGGCAAATCGTTCCTTTGTTTTTTCATGTATGTGGGAAGAGTCTTTCTTGGAAAGAACAATATATCTTAATGCTACCAAGGTTGTATATATTCAACATTATGCTTTACTTTGATTTCTTACAATGTTATGTTATATTCGTGGGTCGGAGTGATCAATTTGAACTTTCATTTGTAAAAACTATTTAGGTTAATTAAAATTCTAGTTTACTATTTTGTACAAAAATTGGCTAAATTTTCATTTGTTAGAACAATTCATCAAGTCATGTTTATTCTCTTTTTAGGTAGGTTTGAGAGTTAAGGTGTCACTTAGGCACTTTTCAGAAATTTTATATGTGTTTTTCATGGTCAAAATGACATTTATGCACTTTTTAGATTGTCTCAAGTGTTAAAGTTTTACTTGAGACTTTTTAGAAACTTTATATGTGTTCTTCATCATCAACAGGACACTTAACCACTAAGGTTTTAGGTGGTTTTGAGAGTCTCGAAGCAACACATGGGAATTTTCTTATACTTCTTATGTAGCTTGAGAGTCAAAGTGATGCTTAGACATTTTTTAGATAGTTTTGAGACTTAAAGTATCGCCTAAGCACTTCTTAGGAACTTTATATGTAATTTTCATAGTCAAAAGGATAATAAGCGACCTTTTTTTTTAAAAAAAAAAATCGTTGTAAGTGGTTTTAAAACAACACTTGGGAGCTTTTTTAAACTCTTTTTTTTTTTTTTTGTGGTTTTGAGAGTTAAAGTGTTGCTTAGACACTTTTTAGGTGGTTTTGAGAGTTAAAGTGTCACTTAGACACTATTTAGGAATTTTTTATGTGCTTTTCGTAGTTAAAATGACACTTATGTGCTTTTTAAATTGTTTTGAGAGTTAAATTATCACTTTAGCTCTTTTTAGGAACTTTATACATATTTTTCGTAGTCTAATAGACACTTAATTACTTTTTATTAATTTTTTAGGTGGTTTTGAGAGATGAAGTAACACTTAGGAACTTTTTTGAAACATTTTATGTGGTTTCATGTGGTTTTGAAAATCAATTGTATTATATTCTTGTGAAATCTATTGAATGATGAATAAAATTTGAGATTTTGATTTTCTTTGAAGTCTACACAATTGCTTACGGGTTTTGACCATAAATGCTATGAATAGTCTTGTTCTTGTTGATATTATTAATGACTTCTAGATTGTTGCTATTGGAAATCTAAGTTTTACACTTTGATCTTTTGATATATTGCATACTATTCATTTGATGAGATGTTTCTGAGGAAGAAAAGAAGCTAATTTTTGTTGTTTGTTTGTTCAATCAACCATGTTCTTATCTTCTCTTGTACTATTGTTGGCTATTGTGATTAGATGGTTGTTATTGTAGTGAATGCATTTTATTGCCTTTTGGGTTGCCATTTCTTCCTCAAATCTTTCATGTTCTATACTTGGTATATTCTAAAATGAACCTAGTTTTCTTTTATTTTAGATTATATAGCCGTTGATTCCTTTTTTTCTTAGCATTGCAGTTGACAAGTCTAGATGTCATTAACAAGGTATAAGTTTTGCTTTTCTTTTTCGTTTTTAAATTTTCAGTTGATTTTTTTTCTCACTAGAGAACTACCCATATTTCTAACAAAATTGTTTCATACAAACAAGATACTAGGTAACTTTAAAGAAAGATATTCCATTCACGTGTATATGATTTCATCATATTTCATTTGTAGCTAGTTTTATCAAATTGGTTAAATTTTTCTTTCTTTGTAGCTGCTTGAGAAAGTTGTAACTCTTGTTGTTATACTACTCACTTTTGTCATTTTGAGCTTTGGAGTATGGTTATTAGATTTATTTGTTCTTTATTTTGGTGGGATAGATATAGTTTGTGACATTGGAATAGTTCATATGAAATTTATTGCTTTAGGAGTTAATAGTGTTCTCACCCTCTAAATATAGTTTCAAACTAAGTTTTGACTTTAAGAACATGTTTTTATTGCTTTAGGAGTCTTTCAAATAACTAAGGAGCGCTTTGGAACATTACGTAAGTATTAATCTAGTCGAAATATTTATCTTCTTGTAGATAACAAGATTCTAGGTCATTCATTTGGTGAAAGATGGATGAGACTATGAGTGAATGGTTTGCTTTATCATTGGAAGCTACTAATGATGTTTTGTACATTTTTGCATAGTTGTTATTGATATTTTCTTTATATACTTTGGATATGACGTTGATACTAATTCATGTGGTGAAAGATGGATGAGACTATGACATTTTTTAGCTGTCAACGAAGGTCAAAATTGTAGTAGTGTCTAACATTTTAGATTTTGAGGTAATTTTTTTTTCTTTTTAATAAGTGTGTGACTAATGAAATTTCACTCCTAGGTGCAGAATATACAACTTCTCTTATTTGAAGTCGGTGATTGTTGGAATACATTCTCATATCACTAAAAAATTGTTGAAGCAAGAACAGGAAGGGGATAGACCTTCAAATACTTAGGTATTTTTTTAAATTAAAGTTCAAACTCTGTTTATAAATGCATGTATATTATGTGTGGCTATCATGTAATTATGGTAGCTAATTCATCCATTTAATGTTGTTATTATATGTTTGAATTGATTTTGATAATGTGTCACTTAGACATTTTTTAGGTACTTTTTAATTGGTTTTGATAATCAAAGTGCACATATGAACTATTTTGGTTGTTTGGGGAGTTAAATTGTTTCTTGAAAAACTTTCAGGTACTTTTTATGTTGGTTTGAGAGTATTTAAGTTATATATTTGTTTTGCTCGTAATAGATTAATGTGCTTGAGTTCTAGGAAGATATCTTTTTTTGTGATAAATATTTTTTGTATTATGTTTCACTTGTCCTTCCCTAAACGAAGAAGTTTTTCATTTAACCTTTATTCTTTCTAATAGACTAATGTATGAGTATTTCTACTTTTTAGTAGTTATACTCCTAAGAGGTTGGACAAGTTACAATAATTATATATTAGTTTTGCTCCTACTGTATTATGTTTCACTTGTCCCCCTCACCCCTAAACGAAGAAGTTTTTCAATTAACCCTTATTTTTTCTAGTAGACTAGTGTATAAGTTAAATTTGGAGGTTATTCATGTTATTAAGGTTGAAAAGTGAGATTATAATGTGATTTTGAGCCTATTTATGTGGTTATATTGTGATTCTATGTATAATTTTTGTTTGAAAGTATTCATTAAAGCTTACTTGTATGACTAAAGTGGGGCTTTCAGTGTAAATGTATATAACAAAATGATATTGTCACAGTACAATCAACATATATATAACATGCATATTATTATTATTGTTCACCTTTATATATTGAGTTAAATTCTGAAATGAATTTCTTTTTTTTTTACAAGGTTCCTGGACAGGTGTAATAACATGTATGAAACATAGGTATAATAACGTGTATCATTGAAATGGTTTCTTTGATATTTGACAAAAGTCATGGGATGTAATTTTATGATAGTAGAATATTGTCATCTATCAGACTTCTATGACTATAAATTAGTGACAATGTATGTAATTCAATGACCTTAAAAAATGTCATAATTAAGGCATTATTGACACTTTAAATGTGTCATTATTTGTTGCTCGATGACAGAATTTTAATGTCAAGATAACTCTTTATTTGACAGAAAAAGTCAACATTTTCATTATTTAATGACTATAGAAAATTTTCACGAAAAATGGCTTCCATGACTTATAATAAATGTCAACGCATGTTTTTTGTTGACTATGTTTAAAAGTCATGAAACTATCAATGATAACTGATTTCTCATATGTCACCTATACACTTTAGATGATGGGCGATTAAATGACTAAAAAAAAAAAAGTCAAGAAATGTGGTAATGACTGTTTTTTAGAGTCATAGAAGCCTATTTTTGTTGTAGTGTGCATTCGTATAGGTGACATGCAAGTGGGGGTATCCTATGCAATGAGTTTGCATAAGACCAGACCGTGAAATAGTAATCATTAGATGTAACTCCGTTGACTAGTTAGGTTTTTATTTCAATAAGATGACCTAGGCAACTTAGTTTTAATCCTGAGTACATTATGAACTCCTCCACAAGGGACTTTCGTTTGATTTGTATGGGTGAGAGTGACCATTTGCTGACTCAATATGCCTATCATCTTGGGGATAAGATCGAGTGGGGAGCTGGCGACATAATTATACAAGATGGAATTCACTCATTCCCATTTTAGGGTAAGTACATAAGTGTTCCCTTCAGTGGTGTCTCCAAGACTTGAACAAAGGGCTCTATCATCTCACTAGCCCGAGAGGGGTTTCTGTTTAATGGTTGAACTGTAAACAGATTGTTCATTAGAGGAGCACTAGTACTTAAGAATTCAAAAGTAACCTAGGGGTAAAATAGTAATTTGACCCATATGGTGTTACGAACACTTGTGAAGGACTAAGTTGCTATTATTGGTCTATATCTATGGACACAAAAATATATCTACAGTGAGAAGAGTGCAGCTGTGGGTCTTTAGTGGAGTGTACCAACAGTTAACGAATATTGATTAATGTGGTCAATGAATTTAGCCGATTAATCTCATATCGTTGGAGCTTCTGATCTGTAGGTCCATAAGGTCCCCTTGCTAACTCACTACGAACCAACAAGAATCAACTATGTTGAAAGAAAAAGTTGAAATGTTCAAATTTATGAGGGAAAATATTAATTGTATTGGATACAATTAAATGCATGATTTGTAATAAATTTTATTTGAATGTGATTCAAATAATTAATTATTTATTTGAACAAAATTCATATAAATAAATAGATGGAGAATTAATTAATTGATTTAAATTGGATTCAAATAATTAATTATTTAAATTTGGATGAGATCCAAATCAAAGATTCTATAGAAAATAAATATTTAAATAAGATTTAAATATTTTAAACCATTTAATATGAGATATTATTTGGTTAGATATTTATTAATATTGGATATTATTAAATATTTGATTTGAAATCTGTGCAGAGGGTTTAATCTAATAGGATTAAGAGTAACTCATAGAGTTCTATAAATAAGGCCCTTGAGAGCCTTCATATAACACACTCTCTAAAAGAATAATCTCTACGATTACTCTAAAAATCTTCCTCTACTAATTCTCTCATTCTTTCAAAAAAGCGGTTCCCACAAACTGGATCCTTGCCAGAGTCATAGCGAGGAAGATCTCTTGGAAAAGAAAAACTACAAGAAGAAGACTATTGGTTCGAGAATTATAGATTGGCAAAGGTATGTTGCTTAACCTTTTCTTTATTTCTTTTTTTGTATTTTTAATTCTTTCAATAAATCAAAGAACGTGATCACACACTTTCGTTGGGATTCAATTCCCTTCAAGAATGCACTAGCTCCAATGGTTGCTTTGCTCTAAATTTGGACTCCTTGAATGGTAGTTGATGCGCCTTCCCATACTGGCAACTAGCACATACCATATCTTCTCTAATATCAAGTTGAGGCAATCTCTTAAGCATAGACTTGTTTATCATCATCTTCAATTTACTATAACTAACATGACCAAGTCTTGCATGCCAAAAATCTGCTGTTTCATTCTTCCATGTCTTATTCACATAGGCGACCTTTGCTGACATGACGTAGATGGAGTACAATTGACTTTGAGATTATGGTACACCTTGACATCGTCAGGTCCAAACACGACAAAGTTACTTGTTGATTTCAATTGAGATACTGACACTAAATTCTTCTTCATTCTAGGCACATAATATACATTATCCAACTCCACTTGATTGGAATTAGAATGAGGCATTATCATAGTTTTGCCAATGTGGGCTATTGGCAACTTAGAGTTGTTTGCAGTTACAACAACTCGCCTTTCTTTATACTCTGATGTGTTTTGCAGTTTCCTCTTATCTCTTGTCATATGGTTAGAGCAGCTTGAATCAATAATACAATCATTTTCATAATTTACTCTTCTACATGGAGAGCCAATTCTTTGTTCTCCATCGTATTGGATGTTGACTAAGGGTTGGAATCTACTGTTACAAAAAGCATCTGCATCCCATTCTTCTTCACTAATGCTCTCAGTCTGGTAAGTGATTGCATTGCTTTCTGCTGTCTTTTTCTTTCATTGACAGTTTCTGGTATAATGTCCTACCTTTCCGCAGTTATAACACTCACCTTTATTTTTATGCTCGTGATTTCTATTAGTTTTACTAGCTCCCCCTACTTGAGAGCGTTTTCAAGTCTTTTCATCTCCTTTTGATCCTACTTTCTTTTGATATTTTGATTGATCTTTTCTTCAGCTACTAAAGAGCGCTTCTTCATTATTGCTCTTTATTCTGACTTCCAACATTTGCTTAGTCAATGCTTCTTGACTGGCAAGCATATTTTCTATGTCAGGTTGGACTGTCCAACCTTGAGTAGTAGCAATAAAGCTTCTATATTCAGGTTTAAGTCCATGAATAATAATTATCCTCATCCTTAATTCTGAAATAGCAAAAGTAAAATCTAATTCGGAGATTTCACGGCATAGAGTTTTTACCTTGGTGAAGTATTGGTTGATAGTCATCTCCCTTTAAGTAACTGACAGGAGCTCATTTTCTAAAAACTGCAATCTTGCATCATTTTTCTTTGAGAAAAGTGAGGCAAATGTGTCCCATGCTACATTTGGTGTCTCCGCTATACTGATTTGCTCCAACATTTCTTCATCGACTGTAGTCTTAATTGCAAACATGTCGTTACCTGCCATGTTGTTCCATTTCTTCAAGCAGCAACATCCTCGGTGGATTGACTTTGGTGCCTCCCACAACATCCCACAAGTCTTGGCCTTGGAGATACAACTTCATGCATATGAACCATGTTTTGTAATTCTGTGTGTTGAGCTTTTTTATTCCTCCAACAACTTGAAGTTCTCCCATCATCTTGTAGTGATAAATATACTCTACGAGTAGTTGTGTCCCAAATAACAAGGCTTCATAGTCCCAGACTATACTCAATCTTGAGAAGCTCCACCATAATAAGTTATGCTAGCTTGACTCTAATACCACATGTTGAAGAATTTGGCACAAAAGGAAGAGAGACAATCTTTTGGAAAGAAAGAAACTTTTATTAAGGATGGACACTTAGAGGTTACACTTTCACTCTCCAACACTTACTCACTTTTCTTTGCTAACTCTCTAGCTTTTTGCTTGGCTTACATATGGGGTCATACCTCCTAATTTATAGGCATGAGATCCTTGGAGCCCAAGCAAAAGATTTATCTAGGTTGTTTTTGAATTCTAAGTAGACTAGATATTTCTTGGTTTCTTCTTATCTAAAAGAATTCTAGAATTCCTTAAACCTAAAGAAAACGATAATTCTAGATCTTTATTTTGTGGTATTTATTCACAATTTATATATTTCAATATAATTCTAGAAAATCCTAATTTACACATTTATTTGTTTTTGTTGATACTTCAAGAACTCTCTAGATTAGCTAGTGTTGCTTTATATTTTAACATAGACCATTTTGGCTATTTCTTAAACTTGATCCAATTTGTTATGTCTACACATAAAGTTGTTCAGACTATAGTCAGGGGTTGGTAGTTTATTAAATTTAGATTTAAACATAACTTACCTATTCAATATCATTTATGTCACACCCTCTCCCTAATTACCTACTTAACCTGAAAAAGATGTGAAGACAATATACATCACCCCTCTTGTGACGCATATTATCCCATGTTACATAACTTCCTGCACAAACATTCCATACGTATACATTCATAGAATTCAGCCATATTAACGCGTGATCATAATATAATAATCCTTCCTGTACCCAGTACACTTTTATAACATACTCTCTCATAACCCACTTATAAACGACTAAATCTACATGCCACCAGTGTTAAGTTATTTACACGTACAACAACGAGAAAATAAATTGTTTTTGGAAACTCGAAGCTTAAGCAGGGCAAGTTAGAGTAGGCAATGCACCAGGAACGTCCTTGCTACCTGGGAGGAAAAGAAAACATGGAAGACGTGAGCTAAAAGCCCCGTGAGTAACTATTTTTGTAAAATTATCTTTTGTTCGAAAACAGGCATGTTAAAATCATAATAACGCCATAAACGTAAACGTGATTCAAATAATCATTTCTGTAAAATCATAATTTCAACAACGTAAACAAATCACACACGTTCATGCCAAAATGATCGTACACGAAAAACAGTTCGTTCTCAAAACTTTCCCTTAGTCAAGGCGGAGCAAGACTCAACACACCCGACGTCGAAAACATCCTTACTTGAGGCGAAGTAAAACTCAACACTCTCAGCGTCGATATCAACCTTAGTTGGGGTGGAGCAAGACTCAACACACCCAACATCGCAACCTCTATGTGCACATAGGAATATCGCGGGTTGCCCAAATACCTTCTACGAGTCCTTCAGTACTGGGACCCGGGGAAACTCACATGCCTTCTCTTGTCCTTCAGCATTGAGCCTCCTCTAAAACATTTTAGAAACCAGTATTATACGTAAATAGTTCACATGAAAACCTTTCATGAAAAATCAGATATATCACGATAAACAACATTTCACAACATGTCATTCAACATCTTATAGAAAACGGATAAAACATGCCTTGTGAACAATATCATCAAACATTACGCTTTTCAAGAAAACAAAGCCATAACTTATAAGAAAAACCAAACTAAACATTTTCAATAAACTTTGTTTTCAAAGAAAGAAAAGTGTCACTCACAATTTGTCCTTAGGCCCTGAGCGGATTATATGCCTTTCCGAGCTCTTCTTGGCCTGCAAATACACATTCCTCATGTTACGTTTTCCTTAAACTTCCTTTACATGATCATTAAATGTGCATACTTAAACTCTAATCATGATTCACAACCGGGACTCCCTTTCTTTCCTAAAATACACATAATAAGCGAGATTACCAACGAGATTTCACCTTACTAGCGAGGTTACTAACGAAATTACACAACAGGTCACGGCACTAGCTACACCAGAATAAGCGAGACTAGCGAGACTACCTGAGGAGCAATATCGAGCGAGAGCCAGCGAGATTTGTGAGAGAAAAACCTCCTTTTCCCAACCAGCGAGACTAGGGTCGCTACTTACGCTCCAATTCCTCAGCGTTACCTGCTTCCAAACAACACCCGACAGCAGAGTTTCCTCCTATCCTGTTTGTTCTCACTTATGTCAATTCAAAGTCATATTTCAGCCAGATTTAGAACTTCTTTCCCTCTACAAACTTGTAGAGAAACATGTTTTCTAGCTTACCTCAAAATTTTGTGGCTTAACTCGTCCTGGTTCTTCAGATATTGCAAGTTTTCTCTGCGCTACTCCAGATTGCACAAAAATTTCGTATCAGTAACTTTCAGCTAAAAGTTTACATGTTTCTATTCCATTTCAACTCAAGCATCCTTCTTAAAAGTTGTTGAAAATTGAGTTAACTTACTAACTTTAAAATTTCAGCCAAAAATTCAATCTCTTCAGCTTGATATTCACCAAATACCAAACCTGGTTCGAGCTGTGTGACAGCAGATGAAGCTTCTGTTTCAGCTTCAGTTTTACCATGAAACCTTCCAAAACCTTGCACGAAATTGCCCTAGAACTCTTCTTCAACCTCTCCACGACTTGCAGCTGAAAAATAGCATAGAATTTCGTTTGAAAATGAATAAAAAGAAGTCGGCAAAATTTTCTGTCCAATGAAAGGTTATATCTGGCTTCTCATCCGTATCCTTTCTTCTTCTTTTCTTTTTCTTCTCTTTTCTTCTTTTTAATTCTAATTCTTTTTTTTTTTCTTTTTTGCCTTCTTTCTTTTTAATTTTTCTTTTTCTTTTTTTAATTTACAATATGAAATTATTAATACTAATTCGCTTAAAACTTTTGAACGTGCTTACAAATTAGGTGCTTACAATTTATACTGAATAAATTTCCAATATCAACTTTATAGAGTAAAATTCATTTAGAAATCACGAAGATTAACACATAAAAGCCTAACACCTATTTTATTTTAACAGCATAACTTCATCTCCTCTTATTATTGCAACAGATTTTGTGCTACGCTGATGGTTTTTCTTTTTCAAGTTCTTATAGCATTTTCATCTCTACTCGGTGGGCTCTAAATTAACTTTGGCAATTGTTATGTTATCTAAAACAAGAAAAAATAATCCTCAATCATTGTCATATCCTCTTCGTAAGCTTGCCTGAACTCTTATCTTTTGATTTTTGTATGAATTTTTGTTGGTTCGTATTCCCTACTTTCCATTCCTTCAACCCGACTGAAGCTTCCAGAATCTTCTTCTTTGGTGAGTATTCTCTCTGACTAATGTTTCCTATTTCTCTATTTCAATCAAACAGTTCCTGATTAGTTCAGTTGCTTTCAGTTTTGCCAATTTTTAGGAAACCCCCATTTGATCTTTCAACGGAACTGCTAATTTCGTTCAGCTGATTTGCTCTAAAATCCACTACCATGTCCTGTTCTTGTCTTCTGGTTTTAGCTTTCAGATTTCCCATAGTGTTGAATATGCATGAAGTATAATTTGATAGAACGAAACTTTATTGAATTTTCATGTTCTTTTGCTTTTTCTTGGGGTGGAGTTTCAATGGTCATTTTTATATTACCACGATATATAGCAAAATTAGGGGTACCATAGGTGCATTAGCAAAAACTAAAGCTGCAAGAGTCGTTTGGATTCTTTTAGCCAAAATTGAAGATGCAGTAAACATTGCACATTTATTCATGAAAGCTCGAATTTTTACATATTTATCTCTTGAAAGGTCGGTTTTTACATATGTATCTCTTTACTTTTTTTGATTTATGGTCTTAAGAATAACTATTATCTTCTTTTCATTTTCTCATTTTGATCTAATATTGCTTTTAAGTGGGACCCACGTGTGTTTATTTACTGGTGCAAAATAATTAGGGCAATCTTCTTTGGCTCTTTTTGGTATGTTCAAAGAATTAGTAAGTCGAATAAAAAAATGCTAGCCTAATTAGGGATTTCTAAAAGATGAACTTGATTCTGTATTTTGTAGAAAGAAAAGAATGTCTAGAAATAGATATTTAAATAAGGGGCATAGTTCACTAATATTATGAGATTGACATGAATGAAAAGGTGGCAGGTGATACTTATTTGAAATTTTCATTGAGAAAGAAGGATTAAGGTGTTGTTTCCTTTCCTATTATATTGTTTTAATTCCAAAGTGTGATTTGTTGGAGAATTGTTATCTCTCTATTTGATGAAGTAGTGAAGACTTTGGTACTAAAGTTGAAACTACAAAAAGAAAATGAAAGCAAGAAGGAACAAAGTTGCTGCCAACAAGGTTACAATATTTGTGAAGATAACTACTCTTCCTTTGTTTAAATTTTCTGTCTTTGGTTTCTTAGATTCAAGGCATTTGAAAAAGTCATTCACTTTTCTTCTTCAATATGTTTGTTTTCTTATAGGAAACTTGTTGAGGGCTTAGATGAGAAATTTGTCTCTGTTTTCTCTAATTTCAAGCATGAAAAGTATGTCTTTTTCATCATTTTGTTAAAGCTCCACCTTTTTCCTCTAATTTTTCTGATTTTTTTGTGCACTCATGAGATCGTTTTACCTTTTCTAGATTGTTTAGTTGCAAATTTTACTTTGATATTAAATTTCCACTGGAACTTGATTTTCCCTCTAGTTTTTGTAATGCAAGCCACAGTTTAATGTTTATAATTATTATGTACTATGTTATTTTATATTAGACACATCCTTGCAGTGCTTTAGTACATTTTTCCTCCGAGATAAACGTCGCAATGTGGTTTTGGAATTACATCACTTGAACAACTCTCTTTAGTGGTTTGAAAATTGAACTACTATGTTCTGATAAATATAAGATAGTAACTTTTGACAAAATTTATTTTGATTAGTGGTGAAATGTCTATAATATTTATGCATGTCAATTTTTCAGTTCATAATGTAGTTTTATCGATTCTTGTTTGAATATTGCGTTATTTAATTACACTCTTACATATAGTACTTTGTATTTCAATTGTTGATTTAAAGTGTAGAGCTATTCTTTAACAATTACTTTGCTTTAGTTTGTTTTTCTTTGAGTGTCTTTTGGAGACTGTAACTACTTTAAAGCTCATATTTGCTTCCAATGCCATCTTGATAAATTGTTAGTTGTAGGGTGTTTGTTTTGGGTTGATTCCACCAGAGAGCTTGGGGCTTTGTCCAAGCTTACTGTCTTGTTGGCATGGCAGATTCAACTTGAAGGAAAGGTTCCTAAAAGCTTACTGTCTTGTTGCCATGGCAGATCCAATAGAGACTCCTTTGTAATGGCTTTGCTCGACCCAAGATTTTCTTTATTTATTTACATTTTAGTCCTGTTTTAATCTTGTGTTTGCTTGAAGGGCGCTTAGGCACCTTTATATTACGTGGTTTGATTCTAATTTCTGAACCATGTTCTATATCTCCTTTATGTGCAAATTTTGAATGTGATGTCTAATGCAAATGTTAACACCTTTTCTTGGGTATTCTATGGCTAATTTAGAATTCTTTGTAGGATTTGTTTTCACCCAAATCAAATGTTTCTACCTTTTGTTTGGTATTTTGTAGGTAGTTTAGGTATTTAAGAAATGAGAAATGCAAATTTATTCAGAAGATACTTGATTTCCTTGGTTACGTTGGTTTCATTAAGTGTTCATCTATTGAATTCTTTGACATTTTGGGTGAGTAATCAAATTGTTGAGATCATTTTCTTGTTGCCATGTTTGTGTTCTGCTGAGGAAGGACCTTTTATGTGGTGTTCATTTGAAGATATTTGGTTGTTTGATTATTTTTTTTTAGTTCTCTGCTGGATTATTTTTTTATTTTTTATTGATCTACTTTTGTAAGAAATAGTTTTTGAGTAGAAAGAACCGAAGGGAATTGAATCTCGGTGGAAGCATGTGATCGTGTTCTTTGATTTATTGAAAGAATTAAAAATACAAAGAAAAGGTAAGTAGACTCTAGCAAGGATTCGGTTTGTGGGAACTGGGAACCGCTTCTTTGAAAGAATGGGAAGAAATTTTCTTAGAATTTTTCTAAGAAAATTGGGAGAATCGTAGAGATTAGAGTGTGTTCTATGAAGGCTCCCAGAGACCCTATTTAGAGTTACTTCTAATTCTATTAGCCTATTACTAGAGATTAAATCAAATATTTAATAATATCCAAAATTAATAAATATCTACCCAAATAATATCCAAAAATTTAAATCTTATTTAAATATTTGTTTTCGATGATTTGGATCTCATCCAAATTAAATAATTAATTATTTGAATCTAATTCAAACCAATTAATTAATTCTCCCTCTATTTATTTTTTTATTTGGACTGCAAGATCAAACCAGATTCTAGAGCAAGATTTAATAAGTAATAGTCAACAAATTAAATAACTAATTATTTGAATTCAATTTTAATTAATTAATTAATTCTCCATCTATTTATTTATATGGATTTTATCCAAATAAATAAGTAATTATTTGAATCATATTAAATAAATTAATTCTCCATATTATAAAGTTATAATTTGAATCACATTCAAATAAAATTTATAATAAATCATGCAATTAATTGTATTCAATACAATTAATATTTTCCCTCATAAATTTTAACATTTCAAAATTTTCTTCAACATAGATGATCCTGGTTAGTCCATTGTGAACTAGCAAGGGGACCTTATGGACCTACAGATCAGAAGCTCTAACGATATGAGATTAATCGGCTAAATTCATTAACCACATTAATCAATATTCGTTAACTGTGAGTACACTCCACTAAAGACCCACAACTGCACTCTTCTCACTGTAGATATATTTCTATGTCCATGGATATAGATCAATAATAGTAAATTAGTCATTTACATGTGTTCATAATACCAACTGGGTCAAATTACTGTTTTACCCCTAGGTTACTTCTAAATCCTTAAGTACTAGTGCCCCTCTAATGAACAACCTGTTTATGGTCTAACCATTAAACAGAAACTCTCTCAGGCCAGTGAGAGGGTAGGGCCCTTTGTTCAAGTCTCGGAAACACCACTTAATGAAATGCTTATCTACTTACCCTAAAAATGGAAATGAGTAAATTTCACTTTATATAATTATGTCCCTAGCTCCCTACTCGGTCTTGTCCCCAAGATGGTAGGCATATTGAGTTGGCAAACAGCCACTCTCACCCATACAAATCAAAGAATAATCCCTCGTGGATAGGAGTTCATAATTTACTCAGGATTAAGACTAAGTTGTCTAGGTCATCTTATTGAAATAAAAACCTAACTACTATTGAAATAAAAACCTAACTAATCAACAAAGTTACATCTAGTGATTACTATTTCGTGGTCTGGTCTTATGCAAACTCATTGCATAGGATACTCACTCGCATGTCATCTACACGAATGCATTAGATCATTGCGATTGTATCAAATACAAAATGTGTCGTATCCATAGTGTCACCAGGATAAGGTATCCAACCTTATTCCTTATACTATAGACCTTTTAGACTGTATCTTGAACATTGATCTTCATATGTTCCCACATGTAGTTCAAGACTCATAAAATAGCCTAGGATGTTAGTTTATTGGATTTAGGGTTATTAGACAAAACAAACAAAAGCAATCAATAACGTCTATTGAAGTAACACATCAATAACTCTTTATTAATGATTTAATTATAGTCAAATTATTACATCTACAATTGACGAGTTTTAGGGCATAAAACCCAACAAGAAGTGCATAAGAGTTTTATTTATTTATTTTTTTTCAAAGTAGATAGATGATTTTGTATTTCTATTTCAATCTTTCTTCCATGTGTAGGTTTTTTCTTTTTCTTTTTCTTTTTTTTTTTTCCATCTGACATCCATTCCTTAAGTACCGCTCCAACTCTGATGGTTAGAGAGTTCAAAATGGGAGTTTTTTCCTACAACCTGGACGTTAAAGTGTCACTTAGACACTTTGACATATGGTTTGTGGATGTGGAAAGTTTATAGTTTTTATTGTGACTTTGTGATTCTAAAAGTTTGTTTTCCTATGAACATAGGAAATAAACGTGACATGTTTTAAGCCTCAATTACTTTTGTAATGTAAGCGGGTCAAAGAACATTACTTAATTTGAATGGTTGGATCAAAGACAAGGTATGAGTTCCAACCCCATGTTTATACTATTTGACACTTCTAGTTCTACTACTTTCAAAGATAAGGTAGTTAAGACAAGTATGAAATAAGTTTTGAGGCTATATTATTTGTTGTCTTCTTTCATAGGTAATTGTAGGAATTTTTAGGTGGCATTGAGAGTATGACACTTGTGTAATTTTTTTGGAACTTTTTAGTGATTTTTAGAGTTAGAGTGATACTTGTGTAATTTTAAGATAATTTTGGAAGCGAAAGTAATATTTGACTCTTTTGAGATTGTTATGAGAGTTAAATATCACTTAGACACTTTTTAGAAACCTTTTACATTGTTTTGATAGTCAAAATGACACTTAGACATTTTTAGGAGGGCTGAAGAGTCAAAATGTCATTTAGACACTTTGACAATTAATATAAGACAAGTATATGATCAATTGTCAAATAATCTAAAACATGTGAGTATTGTTTATTTTATTATATGTTATGAGCTCTGGAGAGGATTTTGTTATAAGTCTATTAAACTAAAGATTGTTGCGGATTTTATTTATTTATTTTTGTGCAAACATATTTGATTAAAGAGTTTGAAGTTAATTTGGTGGGAAATAGACATTCCTTTTTCAAGAATTGAAAGTAGTACAAACGCAAAAATATATATATGCTATTAAAATTGCTTACTATCTATAATAGTAGTTACTACGACGAGGTTTTAAAATGCTATATGTTTTAGTAGACCATTTTTTTACTGCTATAAAAGAAAAAAAAAACTCCTATTAAAGGTCATTCATAGCATTTTTGTAATGCTATGAAAAGTTTCAATAACATTAAAATTTTGCAATAAAAACAGGAAATTATTCTAAATGGTAAAACTGGTAAAAATATTTACAACTAATAGCAAAATATCACAATTTATCTGCAGTAGACCGCGATAGACAGTAAAATTTTGCGATATTTGTAAATATTTTGTTTCCTTTTGCTATATTTGAAAAGAGCCGAATAAAAAAAAGAACTTTTTATAGCTTATTTATAGCATTAACAGATGCTATGAAAAGTTAGAGAACGTCAATCATCAACTACAACAACATGCCTAGAAATGTTATGATATGTTTTTTATAACATTTTTTCTGGAGTTAAAAACATAATAGCGGAGGCAATTAGGATCTCAAGTACTCTACCTACATCAATTTTAAGGATTAAACTTAAAACCGGAACCAGAGGCGTTGTTACTTGTTGTAGCTCAAAATTGAATCAAATTTCTTCAAATTTTTTATCATGAACACTTCGTGAACCACCACAACAGTTTTTCTCATTATTCTCTAGTCTTATAATGAATTGTAGGATCCAAATTATGATGAATTTGGAGCAAACTTGTGAAGAACAAAGAGTTTTGGATAGTTTGGAGTAGGTGGTGTTTTTCAGCAAAAATCACAAAAAATGTCAACCTATCTTTCAAATTTCTTTCTTCTATTTAACAAAGAAATCATGCAAATCTAATTTACATGCATTAAGCCACCAAAGAAGATGATTAAGATGGTGGATGAAGGAGCGCTAAGGGTGTTTCTAAACCCTCAACTCGTACTCCATGCATGCAAAGTGGAAAAAATCATAAAAAAATCCAATTTTTTGAATTTCTCAAAATGAAAATATTGAATTTTCAAAATTCCATTTTCTTTTTCAAAATCAATTCTAATAATTAATTTTAAATAATATTAAATATTAAATATTAAATTAATAATTTATCCACTTATCCTGACAATTTTCAATCCAATGAATCTCTATTCATCTAAGTAATATTTAAATCATATTTAAATATTACAAACTCTCCAATTTTGTTTAATTCATAATTGAAACGAACAAACCGCAAATTTTACTCCTTAAATGAATTTGAACGTTTTCAAACTATTTCACCACACTGTTCTAAGTTTTAGTCCATGAATTAACAAGAGGACTTAATGGATCAACAGGTCATGAGCTCCAATGATTCGAAATTAACTAGCTAAACTCTTTAACCTAGTTAATTAACATTTGTTAACTACTAGGACACTCCATTATAACCCGATAGCTATACTTTTCTCACTGTAGATATATTTCTGTTCACTTGACATAACCATGATTACTAAGTCGACCAAGTTGTTCGTAATTACAATTGAATCAAAATTACTATTTTACCCTTGGAATTACATCTCGTTCCTTAAGTCCCACTATCCTCTAATGAACAATTGGTTTGTGATCCAACCATCAAACCGAGTCCCTCTTGGGCCAATGAGAGGGTGGGACCCCTCGTTCAAGACCAGAAAGTTAGTACTTAAGGGAACAACTTCTCTACTAATATAGAATTATGTAGGAGTGAATTCTATCTCGCAAGACTATGTCTCGAGCTATCTATCTGGTCTTATCCCCAAAATGGAAGGCCTATTAAGTCAGTGAACTCGAGTTACTCTCACCCATGAAAATTAAAGGATAATCCCAAATAAATAGGAGTTCATAGTTAGCTCAAGATTAAGATCGAGTTACCTAAGTCATCATATTGAAATAATCAGTTCTAACAGTAACCAGCGTTATAAAGTAAAAGTGATTACTTCACAGTCTGGTTTTATGCAAACTCATGGCATAGGATGCCTTGACTCTCGTGTCTCTACATGAACGATATAAGATCACATCGTTTGTATCAAATACAAAGTGAGCCGTATCCATAGTGTCCCTAAGATAAGATACCCAACCATATCTCTATATTATAGACCGTTTTGGCTAATACATAAACTTGATCCACTTTTATGTCTACACATAATGTAACAACCTGACCTTTTTGTAGCTAACAGGGCGCTACGTTATGCATGATCATTTAGTGAGTGCGTTAGAACCTAAGAGATACGGTGTTAAACACTTTAAATAAACTCGATTAAGTTTGTAAAACGACTTGAATCCTGACAGTTCATTAAATCAAACATAGAGGAGTAAAAATGCTTTAGCGGGGTACCCCTTAAGCAGTTAGGCAAACCTCAAGAAAACAAGGTCGAACATAAAAGTACCAAAACAAATAAACAAACGGTCAAATGAATAACCAACACTGCTACTCTACAAGTCCAATATGCTATACCCAAGGCTACGGTGCGGAAGCAATGACGACGATCCCATGGTATGATCACGGATTTCCCTCAGTCATATGTCTGCCCACCTCGTTCTTTACCTGAAAAGAAAACATAGGGAAAGAATGAGTAGTCATACTTAGTAAGAGACCCACTACTGGGTCTAGCTGTTATCCTTTTTGTCGTATGCGCCCGTGTACCCGGCATAGGCAAAAACATAGGCATAAGCATAGAAAGCGACCCGAGGGTACGCAGTAATCACATTTGTAAACATAGACACAGGTGGTGATCCCGAGGGACACCCATCGTAGGCACAGTACGTTAGGGGTACAGGGCACGACAAGTAGGATAACCTGCAATAACATGTCATGGCATAACCAGTTCATCATAGAGACTCACAATATCATAGGCACGTAAGCATAACCACATCGCATACGAACTACATGACTTGGCATACCCAAAACAGTTTAAGCAATAAACAATCGAGGCAATAGTTACACAGCGACACAATAAATAATCAGCAACATAATTGGGCATTAGGCGTCACTAGAGCCCGGTAGTAAATCCCTTACCTGCAAGAGCCAGACCGCAGGACAATGAGACAGGGAGACTGAGTGAGATAGTGAGACTGAGCGAGATAACGAGACTGAGCGAGATAGCGAGACTGACTATGCAAAGCCGCGACTTCCCCACACTGCGGCAATGTGCTATGAAGGTTGTGACGACGCAGTGCGGAGAGGGCTGAGACGATGCGGCGATGAAGACTGTGATGATGCGGCGCATTGAGGGCTGAGACGCTGCGGCGTGATGAGAGCTAGGACAATGCGGCAATGAAGACTGTGATGATGTAGCACAATGAGGGCTGAGACGCTGCGGTGCGATGAGACTGGGACAATGCGTCGATGAAAACTGATGATGATGCGGTGATGATGATGGCGACGAAGGCTGCGATGATGCGGCGATGAGGACTGCGATGGTGGCGGCAATGAGAACTGATGATGATGGCGACTGTGTGACGAAGGGGGTGCAGAAGACGGCTGACGAAGATGTGCTTGAGAGAGAGATTTGACCTTTCTCTTCTTCCTTTTTTTTTTTTTTGTTTTACCTAACACGCAACTCAGGTAAATAAATAACCCACCAGAAGATCTTTCCCAAACCGATCCCTGTTTCCTTCTAATGACCAAGAACCCAATCTCCCTTAATGCTCCCTCCGCCTAAATATTTGTTTAATTAATAATATTATTATTATTATTATTATTTTTATTTCACCTTTCAACTTCCTCTAAAAACATTAATGAAAGAACGGTGCAATAAAAAAGGAAGGAGGGTATATTTACCTGAAATTTCGGGTCGTTACACTCTCCCCTCCTTGAGAAAGCTTTCGTCCCCGAAAGTCCTAATCCTGAAAGAGCTCAAGATACTTTGATCTCATTTCATCCTCCCGCTCCCACGTTGCTTCCTTGAAACCATGGTTCTACCATAGTTCCATCACTAGTGCTATTTCCTTGTTGCGCAAGGTCTTCACTTCCTTCGCCAGGATTTCGATGGGTTCCTTCTCATAGCTCAAATATTCTCTCACTTGTAGGGGTTCATAATCCACTATGTGAGAAGGGTCGGTGACATACTTTCTCAACATACAAACGTGAAAACACATTGTGGACTGCATCGAGAGACGATGGTAACGCCAACCGATAAGCGACGGGGCCAATCCGTTCCAAAATCTCGAACAACCCTATGAAATGGGGACTTAGCTTCCCCTTCCTTCCAAACCTCAAGACGCCCTTCATAGAAGCCACCTTTAAGAACACGTTATCTCCCACCTCGAACTCCAGACCTTTGCGTCTGGTGTCAGCATAACTCTTCTGCCTGCTCTGAGCTGACAACATGCGAGTTCTGATTTTCTGGATAGTCTCGTTCGAAATCTGCACCAACTCTGGTCCTAACAATCTCCACTCTCCCACTTCATCCCAGCAAACTGGAGATCTACAACATTTTCAATACAAGGCTTCAAATTGAGCTATGCCAATAGTAGCCTGGTAGCTGTTGTTGTAAACGAATTCCATGAGGTGCAGGTAGGAGTCCCAACTTCCTGGGAAATCCAAGGTACAAGCATGTAGCATGTCCTCTAAGGTTTGGTTCAATTGTTTCGTCTGGCCATCAATCTGTGGGTGGAAGGCCGTACTGAAATCCAACTGGGTGCCCAAAGCTGACTGGAGGCTTTTCCAAAATTTAGAAGTGAATCGCGGGTCCTTGTCTGATACTATAGAAACTGGCACTCCGTGCAACCTTCCCACCTCTTTCAAGTAGATGTCTGCCCACTTACTCACTGAAAAGGTAGGCTTGCTTGGGAAGAAGTGTGCGAACTTGGTAAGTCTGTCACTATGACTCAGATCACTGTATGGCCCAACACCGTCTGTGGTAATACTCCAACGAAATCTATAGATATGTTCTCCCACTTCCACTCTGGAATGCTTAGGGGCTGCAATAGCCCTGTTGGTTTCTATCTCAGGGCTTCCACTTGCTGGCACACCAAACATTTACTGACATAGTCAGCTACCTCCTTTTTCATGTTATGCCACCAGTAGCAACATTTCAGATCCTGATATATCTTAGTGCTGCCAGGGTGAATCGAGAAGGGGGAGTTGTGAGCTTCTGACAACAGTTTGTTCTTAAGTTCGCCGCTTGCCGGCATACACAAACGCCCCTAGAAAAGCAGACCGTTTTTCGATGATAACGAGAATTCGCCGCCTTGACCCGCCACTAACCGGTTAATCTTCTCAACGAGGTAGGGGTCACTGATAACCTGAAGAAATACAAGTTATTATAATCACTATTTGAATTAATTAGAGTAACTTTAGAGCTAAATGCATGATTTTGGTAGTTGAATTATGTAAAATGTATCACCATGCGTGGCACTATTTACAAAAGAAAATACCTGAAAATTTGTGAGCTTTTCTGTTCTTAACGCAGGATTAAGAAGAAAAGAAGCACAAATAACCCAAGTACTAGAGACGAAGCTGCTGCGAGAACAAATGGAAACCCATGCGTCGAGACTATGCGTTGAGACCATGCGCTTAGAAAAAGTAGATACGGACGCCTGGGCAAAAGCTGTCATGTCATTATGCAAAAGGATAACACGTTATCAGATCATGACAGAACCAATGGGCCGACAATGTGAAAAGACTACGCAGCAGGGCAGGGAATTTAATGCAAAGGTGTCAGGTCATCATGAGTTTCAACTTTTTAGCGCCTATAAATAGCCCAAAGCTTCTCCAATCGAGAGAAAGGAAAAAAGAGAGAGAGAAACGAGCTCAAGAGGCAAAAGCTCTGCACAAATCCTCCCTCACCATAACCAGCCTCCATTTCGAGCTCTTCTGAGAGAAGGATTCTGAGAACTTTTAGAATCGTCTCCCAGTGAGTGAGAACCTTCATCCTATGAACTTTATGTATCAGATAGCAACCATCTCAAGCCTTCATGAAGCAAGACGTTACCAGTGGCGGCTTCACGTCTTTCATTTCTGTTTTATCTCCATTTCCCTCCTTGTTACTTATGTTTTGTTAATGACATTCGAGAGAATGGTTTATTTTCTTAGTATGAGTTTGATTGATGATTATCTTCCATCTATTTCCATATTAAATATCTTACATCATGTTGTTTGAATGCTAAATGAGTTAGATGTTAGAGTTAGTTTTTCTTAAGCAATATGAAGTATGTTACATCCTGATTAATGCATATCATTAACTTGCATAGCTTTGTCTGACAAACAAATGTAGCAAGCACAACTATCTAGCTTGAGAGAGTAGATGGTTAATGTTTAGCATTTATCAAGACTAGATGAAATGCAGAGATGTAGTTCATATTTTGCCAATGCAAACTTACCATGCATCTTAGAGATAAGATTAATGTGGCGTTGAAACATAGAGAGATGGTCACAAACTCAGTTTGTAAGTATGTACTTATACTTAGATAGGCTTAAGTAATAACTAGCTCCTGTGTTAACTCTACTTTTATCGCATGGTTCCATTCATTCTCAACGCATGCTATTTGACACTAAACGACATTTGACTAACCATCGTCGCGTCCACCTCATTGTTAGTTGTAGGAAATTTAATTCATTCTTTATGTATAGTTTTAGATACATACAACCAACTCATGCACATATTACATGTATAGTTCACTGCATAGTCATGCATCTATTCTCAACGCTTAGTTATTACAAATCCCTGGGATCGACCCTGAACTCACCAGGAAATCTATAAGAGCTTATACTTGGGCTTTTATAGGAAAACTTGCTTAATCATGATCATACTTGAGTAATCTCGACGCATCTTTGTACGAAAATTATCATATCTATTTTTGTGTAACAAGCTAAGAAACTCAATCTAAATCGAAAATAGAAATCCAACAACAGTCACTTTGCTAAGCGTTGATGAGTTTCTGCCTTAGGGTTGGTTGGACGATCAACTGCGACAATTGCGAGGTGATTTCTCCGACAGAGATAGCAATACCTACCTGCTCAAATTCTCTACATAACGGAGTCTGCCTAGTGATGAGAGCTGCCGAATGAACTGCTTTCCTACTAAGGGCATTTGCCACCATATATTGCCTTGCTGGGGTGGTACAAAATTTCCACATCATAATCCTTTACCAGCTCCAACCATCTTCATTGTCTCATGTTCAACTCCTTCTGGGTGAAGAAGTACTTTAGGCTCTTATGGTCTGTGAAGATTTGTATCTTCTCGGCAATAGTGTCTCCAAATCTTCAAAGCAAAAACCACCGCCGCTAACTACAAAATCGTGAATGGGGGTTTTCCTGTTCATGAGTTTTTATCTAGCGAGAGGCTTAGACCACCACCTTACCATGTTGTATCAGTGCGCAACCCAACCCCTTCTTGGAGGCATCACTATAAACTACAAAACCTTCTAGCCCATCTGGTACTGTAAGTACTGGTGCAGAAACCAACTTCTGTTTAAGATCTTGGAAGCTTTCCTCACAAGCCTTACTCCACGAGCACCTTTCCTTGTCAATTGAGTCAACGGTGCGGCGATGCGCGAAAAGTCCTTAACGAAACGACGGTAATAGCCTGCCAAGCCCAGGAAACTGCGCACCTTGGTGACTGTCGTAGGATGGGGTCAGGTAGTAACCGCCTCAATCTTTGCGTGGTCGACAGAGACTCCACCCTTCGATACAACGTGTCCCAAAAAGGACACCTACTTCAGCCAAAATTCACACTTTCAAAACTTGGCATGCAACTTGTTGGCTCACAAAGTTTCCAACACTCGATATTCAAACTATAGCTAAGGGCTATTAGTTTATTAGATTTAATAAATGCAATTCACATATTCAATAACATCTTTATTGAATAAACATTGAGAATAAGTTCCAAAGTTTACAAACCACAAGTTTTAGGACATAAAACTCAACATTTACATTGCTATAAAAATTGCTAAAGTGACCATAGCATTTTTGAAAAGTCTTCATAGCATTAAAATCATGCTATCAGAAATGAACTTTTTATAGTATTTTTTATGGCGTTGAAAAAACGCGATAAAAAACGTGTGACTTTCAATAACATTGCTTATGACAACATTTCAAAAAATGCTGTAAAAAGTCTATGATAACGTTTTTTAAAGCTATCGTATGTGGTATTTGTTGTAGTGATGGTTTTAACTTATGTTTTTAGGGGACTTCAAGAAATTGTTTTGTGTTTGCGTTCTTTGAACAAATGAATTCATTATATTTATTCATATTTAATGAATTTGTATCTTGAGATCAATATGCAAGTAACAACAACCTATTATCAGTCTTAGAGAGTCGGGTTGTTACAACTCGTAAACAACCAAAAATTGTAAGAATAAAGTTCAGAGTTGCATTTTAGGATAAATGTGCAAGGGAAGATTTTTGCAGATGCATAGAATTTGGCAACTTACTTGTAAAGATGATTTGGATTCTGATTTTCATGGCTTCCAGATTTCTCATGGCCTCATCCCTAACTTTTCCCTACTATTCTTAGATGATAAATATCTTTCACCTTTAATTTGACGATAATCTCTGTAAATTTCAATGATTGGTGAAAAGAATTGAAATCTTTTCATATTTTTTATGATATATTTCGAACCTTGAACTGTGTTTGACTTCTAAACACGAACTAATCTTAAATGGAAGATATCAAAATCGAAGGGAGGTGATTCAACTATGGAGGAGAGGTGGCCGGAGAGAAGGGAGTTTTCAATTTGTTGAAGATTGAGATTTGAAAAGATATTATGGAACTAAAATATACACATAAAGGATTTAGGAGTAAGGAAATATGAGAGATCCGATATTTTTTAAAACACCAATATTGTATATTTAATTAATTTTTAAATCTCTAATAATTAAAAACTAAATTCAAACGAAATCTCTACTTAAAAGAGCATTGGATTCTCCCTTAAAAAGGGTTGGATTTGGGGGGCGAAATTGGAAAATTGTATAGGGAGAGGAGGCCCTTCATATCACGTTTGGGCCATAAATAATAGAATTAAAGAAACGACCATTTTCCAATTGAGTGTCCCAGTTTGGCCCTTGTGTGTAATATCTCTAGTGAATGATATCTGTTGGTGACAATACAAATCCTCCAAAGGAAAAAAACAATAATGGGCCATAGTCCAAACATTGACAACAAATTAATAATCCAAAAACTTGGGACCAGCTCATTTACGTGTTTGGGTTGGAATCCTAAATATCTCCATGCTTCGTTGATAATTATTTTAATCTTTTTTTTTTTATTAAATTTTAAAAAATTAGGTCTATTTTTTCTCAATTTCTTACCATAGTTTGCATTTCTTACCATAGTTTGCATTTTTCTTAAGTAAAAGAGTTGAACTCTTAGATAAATTTCAAAAAAAAAAAAAAAAAAAAAAAAAAA
>QLSR01000523.1:349485-447858 GCA_031780015.1 Citrullus colocynthis
AAAAAAAAAAAAAAAAAAAAAAAAAGCTTTTTAAAAACTTTTTCTTTCAAAACTTGGTTTGGTTTTTTGAACCATTAATAAATGGTAGATAATAACAAAGTACGAAATTTAAATATGAAGAAGATATTTATAAGCTTAATTTTAAAAAACTAAAAGCCAAAAATAAAATAATTATCAAACGAGGCCTTAGTTTTTAAATTTTAATTTTTTTAAAAATTAAAACAAAACTTATTTCATACCGTGATTTTCATCTTTCTCAAATGAAAGAGTTGAATTTTTAGCCAAATTACAAAATATATATATATATATATATATATATATATATATATATATATATATATATATATATATTTAAAAAAACTACTTTATTTAGTTTACAAAACTTGAGTTGGTGTTTTAAAAAACATTGATAGAAAGTAGATAACTAAGACAAATTATTATTAATAAAAAAATATCAAACTATTTACGAATATAAAAAAGTTTTATTGTCTATCACGGTCTGTTACTGATAAACTGAAATTTTTTTATATAGTTTGACTCATTTTGTTATATTTGAACACAATCCTAACTAAGACCTCGTTTGGTATTATTTGGCTTTTTGGGCCTATAAATACTATTTTCACCTCTAAATTTACTTTTGTATTATCTATGTTTTATCAATATTCTCTAAAAGCCAACAAAGTTTTGAAAACTAAAAAAAGCAGTTTTTTAAATTTTGATTTTGTTTTTTAGATTTAGTTAAGAATTCAAACTCTTTTAATTAAGAAAATTGTAAACCATAGTAAGAAATTGAAAAGACTTAATTTTCAAAAACTAAACCCAAAAACCAAACGGGACATAAACAAGATTTAGATGTGGAACATATATTTATAGGTTTAATTTTCAAAAATTAAAAATAAAAAATGAATAATTATAAAAAGAAACTAAATTTTCATATACATGAACAAATCCATGCTCAAGTTTGGAACAAAAATCTATTATCTGGTTAGCATGCGTTTCATATTATTAAAAACTTTTAAATATTATGTACTCAGGTGAATTCTAAGACTTGAAATAGTAATTTGAAGATGATAATATTGTCAGCATATAATTTGAAGTAGTAATTTAAAGTGAATACTTTATATTTTCTAATATGTTGTTAGCATATAATTATTATTGTTGGCCCAGCTATAGTGTCTAATTTTTGATATGTTATTAATAATTCGATTATTTTAATAGGAGTTTGATATATGATAAACTATAGCCGAAGAATTGTGTTAGATAAACAAAAAAACACAATAGTTAAGTGCGATTTAAGGTGTACTTAAGTCCATGCTTCTCCTTCTTCCATCCATTAAATATATATTTTTTTTTTATGTAAAGACCACGTGACAATTTACTCACCCAAGTTCTGAAGTAGACCACAAAAGACGATATATGGGCAACAATCGCCAATATATAATCCTCTGTGGTCCAGACATTGACAACTAATGAATAATCCAAAAACTTGGGATGGATCCGGTAATTATTTGGGCTTCGTTTTTAATAATTTCGTTTTAAGTTTTTAATTTTTGAAAAGCAATTAAGTTTATTTTCTCTCAATTTCTTATTATAGTTTACATTTTTTTTTAAGTAAAAGAGTTGAACTCTTAAACAAATTTCAAATAGAAAAACAACTTTATAAAAACTGTGTTTAGTTTTCAAAACTTGGTTTGGTTTTTTAAAACATTTGTAAATGGTAGATAATAAAAAAAAAAGTAAGAAATTTGAGGTGGAAAAGGTGTTTATAAACTTAATTTCGAAAACAAAAATAAAATTTTAAAAACTACTTTTTAGTTTTACAAAACCTATATTGGATTTTAAAAAACATTGATAGAAGTAGATAACAATGCCTTGTTTGGTAACTATTTGAATTTTTTGGTTCTTAGTTTTTCAAAATGAAGCTTATAAACACCATTTCTATCTCTAAAATTTGTTATCTACTTTTATGTTAAAAAACCAAGCAACATTTTGAAGACCAAAAAAAAGTAATTTTTTAAAAACTTGATTTTGTTTCTAGGATGTAACAACTAAGAATTCAAACTCTTTTACTTAAAGAAAGCTATAAAACATGCTTGGTATAACAAATTGAAAGAAAAGAGGTTTAATTTGAAAAGAAAAAAAGGAAAAACTAAAACCCAAAAACCAAATGATTACCAAACCTAAGCAAGATTTAAAGGTGTAATGAATATTTTATAAGTTTAATTTTAAAAAATTAAAAACCAAATGATTATCAAAAGGATGTAAATTTTCATATACATAAAAGAAATTTCAAGCTCAACTTAATAATAGAAGAATTGAGTTAGATAAACAAAAAGAGCAATCATTAGGTGTAGCTTCGGTTGCACGATAGCTAAATTTCATCTACTACCTCCAACAAAAGAAAATTAAAAAAAAAAATATATATATATATATATACACATATAAATGGGCAGGTGACGAGAAAAAAAAAAAAAAAAAAAAAAANACCAAAAAAAAGTAATTTTTTAAAAACTTGATTTTGTTTCTAGGATGTAACAACTAAGAATTCAAACTCTTTTACTTAAAGAAAGCTATAAAACATGCTTGGTATAACAAATTGAAAGAAAAGAGGTTTAATTTGAAAAGAAAAAAAGGAAAAACTAAAACCCAAAAACCAAATGATTACCAAACCTAAGCAAGATTTAAAGGTGTAATGAATATTTTATAAGTTTAATTTTAAAAAATTAAAAACCAAATGATTATCAAAAGGATGTAAATTTTCATATACATAAAAGAAATTTCAAGCTCAACTTAATAATAGAAGAATTGAGTTAGATAAACAAAAAGAGCAATCATTAGGTGTAGCTTCGGTTGCACGATAGCTAAATTTCATCTACTACCTCCAACAAAAGAAAATTAAAAAAAAAAATATATATATATATATATACACATATAAATGGGCAGGTGACGAGAAAAAAAAAAAAAAAAAAGAAAAGAAAAAATATTATATTTTGGTTGTGGATATATAAATAGAAATGGGTTATATGTGGAAAGGTAGAGGAGATAAAGAGGAGAAAGGGAAGGGAAAATGTCAAGTCCAGTGGGGAAGACAGTTTGTTTCCTATCTCTATACAATGGTAAATACTTAAGGTACCCCGATGAGGATATAGAAGGACATGGGTTTCCAGTGTTCGATCATGGCGATTTTGAAAGATTCAGCTTACTCTCTCCTTACACAAAATTCAAGATCGTGGCATCATCCACCACGGCCACCTCCTCATACGTCCATATACAATCTGCATACAACAATAAATACTGGGTCAGGTCAACCAATGACAACTCCTGGATCTGGGCCGGCGCTGATGAGATCAATGAGGATCAAACTGCATGGAATTGCACACTCTTTGAGATTCTCAACACTAATGAAAAACCCAACTATGTTAGAATCCGCCATCTTCAACTCGGCTGCTACCTTTCCTTATGGACAGCCTCTGTTTTCTACAAGTATGGCTTGTTTGCAGACTCTCCAAACATCAGAGACGACAAACGAGATCAAGTCGAATGGACCGACACAGGCTCCTATTTCGTGTTGCCCAAATTCATAGCCTTCAAGAACTCAGCTTCCGGCGCTTATCTTAGCGGCAAAGTCATCGACGGACAAAATCATCTTCAGTTCTTATCCTCCAATATCCAAGATGAAACTGTGATGCATGAGAGTTTCCCTAAGGCTTGGGGTGGTTATAACATACAATCAACCTACTTTGCTCAATATTGGGAAACCCTTGCAGCTGGTTTTTACAGTGCTTGGATTGTGGCTGACACCAAGTATCCGGATCGTAGTGACCAGACTTTGTTTTATGTGCTTGATGGTGGTGGAAACAATTTAGTTGTTTTCAAAACCAAAGCGGAAGAATTCTATTGCAAACAATACAGTAGCGGAAACAAGACCAATTGCCTTTATGCACTCAACACTGCAACTTTCGATGAAGCAAAGTTTGAAGTGGTGGAGACTATAAGTGAGAGATCCATTTATGGGGTTGAATATCGCGAATCCGACGCAAGGTATTATGATAAAAACAAGGTTCTGTTGGGGACAAATTCAGAGTCTAACGCCAATGCGGTCCCCATTGAGATTGAGTTTAGTTTCCCTTATCCAATTTCCACCAAACAATCTTGGAACTCAACAAGCTCCAGAAAAGTGTTCCAAAAAGTTAGCCTTGATGCACAGCCTCCTGAGAGCATCTCAATTAATAATGCAAAACCAAACGGCATCGTCCAAGATTATTACTGGGGAGAAGGCATTACAATTTCTGGTGATGATGCAAAATTGTCAGTGAAGGTGCCTCCAAATTCTATCGTAAATATAAGGTTTTATGCAAATCATTATTCTGCTGACATTCCCTTCAGATACACTCAAGATGATACTCGCCTTGATGGAACCAAGGTTACTACTAAATTGGATGATGGCCTCTTCACTATTATCAACCATGTCGATTTCAACTATGAGATCGAATAATATAATTACCCTTTAAACATGATATGCTATTTTCCACGTTATAATCCTTTTTCAACTCCTATTTCTTTCTATCAATTTATTTTCTGTGTTATTCATAAGGTTGCTTTGCTTGCTATGCCACTCTCCCTCCGTATCTCATCCTTTTGAGTATCAATAAAGTGGTTGTTTTATAATTTTTTAGCACTAATTTATTTTCTATTTTTCTTTCTTTTTACGTCAAGTTTACTATTTTTTATATCTGATTTTAACCCATCACAAAATTTCAATTCTCAAAATCATAATAAAAAGCTACTAACAGTTTTAGATTTCTATGACATAATTGAGAGGAATGCTAAATGAAGGTGGGAGAGAGAATAAAGTGTCTTAAAAGGGGGAAAAAAAAAAAAAAAAAAATTAATTTAAAAAAAAAATAAAAAATTCCAAAAAAAAAAAAAAAAAGCTAAAAACAGTTTTAGATTTCTATAAAAAAAATGAGAGGAAGGAAAAAGAAAGGGGGGAAAAAAAAAAAAGTTGTTTAAAAGGGGGAAAAAAAAAAAAAAAAAAATTAATTTAAAAAAAAAATAAAAAATTCCAAAAAAAAAAAAAAAAAGCTAAAAACAGTTTTAGATTTCTATAAAAAAAATGAGAGGAAGGAAAAAGAAAGGGGGGAAAAAAAAAAAAGTTGTTTAAAAGGGGGAAAAAAAAAAAAAAAAAAACTCATTGAAAGAGAAAATAGAGATTTTCAGATTTTAAAGAATTTATGACATTTTTAACCATCGCTCATTTTCTTTTTTTGAAACCATAATCAATTAATTAGCCACCACCGAATTAAATACACCCAAGTCCTTGTCAATGAGGGGCCAAATCCAAAAAGGAATGGCAGAAGCCCAAACCACACGATCAAAATCAAACTCAAAAGATAAAAACTGGGAAACAACCTTCCTGGCTAAACGATGGGCGATTCCGTTACATGAACGTAAGCATTTGGAGAAAGAAATAAGTCTAGTAAGCTTAGCTAAATCCTGGATCTCTTCAATAATGTTGCTGATTTAGGACAAATCTAGCGAGGAATTGGTGAGGAGATTGATTGAATATACCTTAGGCCCTCTTTAATAGCAACAGCTTCCAGCAACTTAATAGACCAAACTTTTTTAAAGAGTTTAAAACCCGGTCCGATCGGAGACCCGTTGGAGCCAGGAACAATCCAACCAATTCCACTACAACCGAAGGCTTCACACCAAGACGCGTAAGTGTTTAGCTTACAAGAATTCTGAGGTGGAGGAATCCAGAGGGAGTGACTCAAATGCTTCTCTAATCTTCATAAGTTTCATAAACAAACTTGTCAATCCACCTATAACAATAGTTGAGGTCTGCTTTAGCTTTGCTGGAATTTAGTTACATTAAGAAAAATGACATAAGCTAGGGATGAAATTCAACCAAACGTTTTTCGAAAATTTATTACTCCCGAATAATATGGACAACATATTCCCTTTTTGGTTGCAGAAAGGACACAATGGGTTAGCGTCAAATTCCTATCGTCATAATATTCTCAAAGGAAGGGACAATATTATGAATAATCCCCCAAGCGAACACTTTAGCTTTAGGGAGCACATTCATCTTCCACAGACACATCCAAAAGGATTTAATAGGAGAGTGAGATCAGAGGAAGAGGGAAAATCCTTTTCAAAAAGCTCTTTAGCTTTGCTAGATGATAACCGCTCTTCACTTTCGGGTTTAGGGCTCCAAAATGATTGAGTCTTGCGAGTTGACCCTCCCACGGACCATATTGAGCACATCAACTTGGTCAATAGAGCTTTAACGCTTCTTCAATCTAATTAATGACTACAAAAACATCCTCCATGTTATTCCACCATACCCCATTCTCATTTTATCGATCATGAAACATGTCACCACAACTCTTTAGGGACCGTTTTATTGCTATACTTGAAAACAATAACTCATTGAATTTGAACGTCGTATTTGTACTAATTTCAATATAATACAGTGCGTACAATCTCTAATAAATGATTCTTTGATGTTTTCTCTCAAAAAAGTAAAATTTTGACCATTGGGCTTGTTGATCTCTTTAGATAATCGACCTTTAGACTTGATGATCTTCTTGAAGGATTGGCCTTTGGGCCTTTTGATCTTCTTGGATGATCGACCTTTAGGTTTGATTGATGATCTTTTTGGAAGATTAGCCTCTGGGTTTGATGATCTTCTTGGAAGATGACCTTTGGCTTATTGATCTACTTGGATTGACGTTTGAAGTTTCTGATTTCAAAAGTTTCAACCTTTGGATCTTCAGAGCTTTGGAGGTTCAGTTTTCAAAGCTTCAGCCTTCTGTTTTTTCCAAATGTTCAAAAATTTATTGTTGGGGTTTATGCCATAAATCTCAAGGTTTGTAATGTATAAACAAATTATTTATTTAATAAAATGAAGAGTTATTTTGTTTGACATTTACATTTGTGTAACTCAATTTAATAAACTAAGATCCAAGATTGTTTAATGTAACTGGAACAGTATGTGGTTGGCATACAGGTGGACTATGTTCAAGTGATAATCTAAATGGTTTATAGTATATGGATAAGATTGGGTACCTTATCTTGGTAACACTATGGATATGCCCACTTTGTATTCGTTACCAACGATTTGATCCAAACCGTTCATGTAGAGACATGCAAGTGGGATTATCATATACAATGAGTTTGTATAAGATCGGACCACAAGACATATAATCTCTCTTTGTAACACCATTGACTGAAGAGATTAATATTTTTCGACTTCAATCTTGAGTGAGTTATGAACTCTTGCCTATGAAGGATCGTCCTTTAGTTTGTATGGGTGAGAGTGGCTCAAGTCACTGACTCAATATGCCTACCATTTTGGAGACAAGATCAAGTGGGGAGTTAGGAACATAGCTACACAAGATGAAATTCACTCATTCTTGTCTTTAGGGTAAGTAGATAAGTTGTTCCCTTAACTGCGCTTTGAGAGTTGAAGAATGGGGCTCCATCCTCTCACTGGCTCGAGAGGGATTTTCATATTATTTATTAGATGATTAGTGGTACTTGAGAAGTAAGAGGTGGTAAAATGATAATTTGCCTAGCTGTATTTATGAACAACTTGTGAAGGATTGTCATACCTCCTCCCAGATTATCCTCCATAACTCGAGAGGAGATGTGAGGACAGCAACCTTCACTCCTTTGTGAGGTTCACTGTCCAACTACTAACCCCTAAAGACGGCCCAGACGAGATTCTTGTGTAGGAAGCATCCCGAAGTCGCTTGCTACCTGGAAAAATAGACAAATAAGAAAGTATGAGCTGAGTTGCCCAGTGAGTGACTAGTTTTGTAAAACCACCTTTGTTTCGAAAATTAATCAAAGTAGAAACATTTAAACACATTGCGTATAAAATACATACTTAAATACCCTTGTCAAATCATATATGTTCATTTCAGAAATAGATAACTCAAGAAATCATATTATGCTCAAACATAACATTTGTATACATTTCATGTTAAGCCTTGAGATAAAACATAAGCCAGTCTTTTAAATAAAACAGTCTATAAACACATCAAATCTTCTTCTTTTGCTTTTTAAAATTTCCCTTAGTTAGGGCGGAGCAAGACTCAAAGCACCCAACGTCGAAAACGAATATTTCCCTTAGTTGAGGCAGAGCAAAACTCAATGCACCGAACGTCGAAAACAAATATTTCCCTTAATTGAGGCGGAGCAAAACTCAACGCACCCAACATCGGAAACAAATATTTCCCTTAGTCGAGGCGGAGCAAAACTCAACGCACCCAACATCGAAAACAAATATTTCCCTTAGTCGAGGCGGAGCAAAACTCAACGCACCTAACATCGAAAACCTCTATGTGCACATAGGAATATCTCGAGATGCCTAAGTACCTTCTCCGAGTCAATCAGTACCAGGTCCCTAGTCATAGGGTTGTCCACATGCCTTCTCAATGTCCCTCAGCGTTGGCTCCCTTAGAAACATTTTAGAAGTAGGTATGTTTCGCATATATAGTTCATTGTAAACACCTTTCATGGAAAACAGAGTGATTTTCAATAAATAGCATCTTATAAACATGTTTTTCAACCACTCTTGGAAAACAGATAACACATGCCTTCATGCCATAAAATCAAGTATAAGCAGTCATCATGCTTTTCAAGTCATCATAAAATTACATTTAATAAGAAAGTCTGGCTAAACACTTTAAATAAAACCATTTAGAGAAAGAAAAGTGTCACTCACAGAGCTTAATAATTGCTTAAAGGAAGTTCCCTGTTTTCCTTCTAATTCTCTTTCCCGAGCTTCTTGGACGCAGGGTTTCCAAGTCTGAAACGCAAAGCAACTGATTTTTCCTTCTGCTAACTCGGTTGGACGCAACCCTGCACCTTGAATGCAAGGTTGGTAACTTGAACGCAAGGTGCAGCCTTCCAACAACTCTTCTGGCTTCACCTCTTGGACGCATAGATCTCTCTTGAACGCAAAATCTATCTTGAACGCAAGGTTCACCTTGAACGCAAGGTTCACCTTGAACGCAGAGTTTATCTTGAACGCAGAGAGATAATTTCCTCCTTCTAGCAGTACTGTTGGACGCAAAGCCGATTTGGTTTTCCTAAATACCAACAACTTGTTGAATGCAAGGTAGCTAGGTAGTTAGAACACCCCGTCTCTTGGCCGCAAACTTCCACTATGGACACAAGGATTACTCTTTTTAGCCTTCTCTCTCTCCTTTCTCTCAGGAATTCAGACTTAAGGATCATCACCTGCTCCTTTTCCCTCAAGGTCCTATTTATAGCTTTGGGATGAAGGTCTTGTCATCCAACTTTTCCTCTCTTTTTGCCACTTGTTTGCCACCTGTCACGTTGCATGACACATCCGACATGCAACCCAACACCTCCTTCTTATAAAGTGTTAAGTCTAAATGAAATCACGTAACCTTTATAAACTCATCTTATGCGTTTGACTTGTTCCGAGATACGTATCATGCATCCAACTTAGTGCCCCTATGAGTCCATTTAATTCTCTTTTTAAGGTTCAGCTTCTTTATTCTCTTTCTTCCTCCCGTCCTTCCTACTTTTGACCAGGTTTCTCCCTCGCATACTACCCTCCGTCTGTGCCTCAACCGCATACTACCATGCATTTGTGCCTCCTATTATGCGTCCAACACTTCTTTCCTTATATCCATATCCTTGCTACAAGCCCTTTTCTTGAGTGACAAACGTCTGACTATGCTTGTTACTCTATTACTTAGCCAAAATTACCTGAAGTCCTTCCTGCATGTATACTCTATGCGTTTATTTCTACTTTGCTAAGCGTCCATGACCTTCCTTCCATCCTTAAGGATCCTTTGATTGTCTCTCTATGCGTTCTTGAGTTGTATTCCAAGGTTATGGTTCCAATCCTCTTCCTTATACTTAGCCATTTTCTCAATGGTAAATCTAGCATACGTTTACTTCCTTTAGGCTTACTTCTCAACCCTCTAAATTATCCAAGACTCAACAAAATCTCCCTTGATGGAAGTCATGCGTTTACCTTAAATTACGATAGCATCTTTCCTTGATTTCACCTTATGCGTTTTATCCTTCTTCCCGAGACTTAGATTTCCTTCCAACACACCACTACTCAACCTTAGTCTTCTTGCTCATACGTTCTACTTAAGCCAAGCTTACATCTCCTTCCTTAATTACCTCCTATGCGTTCATTTCTTTCCCCTCGAGCTCTCAGGTTACCTCCTATGCGTTCACCTCTTTCCCCTGAGCTCTCGGGTTTCCTTACAATACTTCAACACTTACCCATTTTCTTTTCCACAATGGTTACCTTTACCATGCGTTTTCTTAGTCTTGACCATGCGTCCAACATGGTCTCTTACTTACCAAATATGTATCCAACTCAACTAACTTCCGGCTATGCTTCTAACTCTTTCCATCACTTGGTGAGTCCTTTCTTTTCCTTAGATCATACTTCCAATCTTAAAAGCATAGTTGCGTTCTCCTAGTCTGGTTATTCTACCTAGAAAAATTCTTAACTCTATGAATTACTTCAATTTCCAAGATCCGAATATCACTCAGTGAAATCTTCCAAACCTATCTTCGGTTTATTCTTAACCCAATACCTAAGCACAAATCTCTCTTCCCTTTAAGTTCAACGCATACTTATTCCTATTTTGGGAACATTTCTCGACCAACTTCACAAGCTTGTGATCCAATACCACCTCTCTTGTCTTACTTCTTTTTCTTATAAGCTCTTAAGCGCATAGGTTTAAAAGTAGAGTGTTACAAGGATCGATTTATTTGTAATAGTTATCTCAATGGACACAAAATATTCTACAGTTCATAAAAGTGCAGCTATGAGTCTTCAGTGTAGTACATCATAGTTAATGAATGTTGATTAATTTAATTAAAGAGTTTAATTAATTAATCTCGAATAATTGAAGCTTATAATTGTAGGTCTGTTATGTCCCCTGCTAGCTCACTAAGGGTAAAACAAGGATCAAATAGTTTTGGAAAGTTTTGAATTATTCAATTAGAGAATGTGCATTAACTGTATAGGATACAATTAATACTATATATAGATACATATTTAAACTATATAACATGAGAGTATTAATATTCGAATGAGATTCAAATATTAAATTAAAACGAAATTTTATTCATATTAAAACCATCGGGGAAAACTAATGTGAATGAGATTCATATTAAAACTATATGTTATGAGAGAGAAATATATTTGAATATGATTCAAATATATATTTAATTAAATATATGATATTTAATTAAAATAAAAAAATTAATTAATGTTATTAATTAATTATTTGATTTGATTTGATTTAATATGAGAGAGTATTAATATTTGAATGAAATATTAAATTAATATGAATTAGATTCATATTAAAACTATAGGTATGAGAGAGAAATATATTTGAAATATATATTTAATTAAATATATGATATTTAATTAAAATAAATAAATAATTTAATTTATTTAATTAATTATTTGATTTAATTTAATTTAGTTTAATTGATTTAATTTAAAATAAAATAAAATAATAATAACTCTCATGTAATTGTAGGTGAAGTTGTAGGAGAGTGGTGAGTGGGTGCGGGTTGTTACAACTCCCTTCACTTAAATTAATTGCATAATCTCTGCAATTCACTCTTGTAATGATTTTAGTGATTTTACGTGAAAGACAAAAGAAAATCAAACACCCTCTCTTTCTCTCAAGTTCTCCCTCAAGGTTACAAAGAAAAGTACTCTGCAAATCTTTGTCCCCTTCCTTCCAAAAAGGTTCCCATATAACTTGTGTCATTGCTGGAGAATAGCAAGAAGCCCTTTTGGAGGTGTTTTGCTTGTGAGTGAAGAGTTGTGATATCAATCCAAGTTTTGGAGAAGTTTGAATAAAGGTTTTCAAAGGTAACCATTCTTCTCTCTAGCTTGTAATTTATACATGCTTGATCTTCTGTAGAATATACTTTATGTGTTTTAATTTCTGAAATTAAATTAAGGCAAAGCGACCACACGCTTTAGCATGAGATTCAATCCTTTCAGTTATAAACTTGAGATCAATCAAAGCTTTAGTCTTTTGGAATTCAAGGAAGTTTTAGGGCCTGTTTGGTAGAGAATCCGAATTATGTTTTATGTTTTTAGATTTACTGAATTAAACAAATATGTGTTTGACAAAAAACCTAAATTCTGTTTTTGAGAACTGTTTTTGAATTTTGTGATTCAAACAGTGCAAATTTTGAAAACGAAATTTTTAAGTTTTCATTGTATCCAAATTTTAAATTTTAAATTTTATAACGCAAAATTATATTAAATAAAGATAAATACATTTAGAAATACAATATATCATTTTATAAACTCAATTCATTTTTTTAAATATGTAATGTATTATAAATTATATAATGTTACAAAAATAATAATTATGTAATTTTTTAACACAAATCATATTGATAAATAAATTAATAATAATTTAGTGTCAACTAAATATTAGTGAGTAACTACAACTAGTTTTATCATTTATAAATATATAGTATCAAACACATTTTAAACAACTGCTTAAATTAGAATTCAATTTTTGAATGCACTACCAAACATGTATTTGAAAACAAGAAATATAACTATATTTTCGTTGAATTTTTGTTTTCAGATTTTTGTTTTCAAATTTTCTACCAAACAGGCTCTTAGTCTTTCAAGTCTTCAATCTTTAGAAGGTTGTAATCTTGAGATTAATCAGAGCTTCAGAGTCTTAAAATCTCAAGATCAGAGCTTCAGAGTCTTAAAATCTTTGTAGCTTTAATTTTCAGGTCTTTAGAGCTTGAGCACTTAGTTGTCAATGTTTCCAACCTCCACTAAATGAAGGGGTGCAACTTCTATTTATAGAGAATTTTAATGGGTTTAGGCCCAATCTTTTTTTTTTTACCAAAATTTTCACCATAGGCTGAACTGAGTTAGACTTTGGATCCAAGCGACTTCAATTATTTGGCTTGATCCAATTTATAATTTCCACAATTAGCCAAAATTTCTCATTCAACAACCCTATTTATATTTAGTTGATTATTTATTTTGACTAATTTTTCATACTTCATCCATTATTAACACCAATTATAATATATTTTTTAATTTTTTTTATTAATATTCTATATTAATATATCATATTTTCTCTAATTTGTTTTTCACTTCTTATATAATATATTGATTATTAAAATATATTTTCTTAATTTATTTTTTAAACTTAAATTTAATTTATAATTAATAGTACTAAACATAATTAATTAAAATAATTATATATTAAATTATAATTAATAAGAGATTCATATTAAATATATTTATTGGCTAATTTTAATTATAAATTACTCATTTTTCAAATATTTATATTTATAATTAAAATTAAAATATGATTTCTAATTAATTATTGTAAGGCCCACACTTAGCTTTGGAAGTTGGCAAGCTATAAGGATTAGTTTTGGAAGATGACAAGCTAAAGAAGGGTGAGTGAAGTGTTGGCCGAGAGACTTTAGGCATGAACTACCATGCGTTGGAGAAGCACCATGCGTTGGTAAGGCTGCCATACGTTGGTGGGCTGTTGCTATGCGTTGGTGAGCTGAAGCCATGCGTTGGTGAGGCTGTGGTGAAGTAGCTTGCGTTGGCCAACTCATTTTTAAAGGAAAAAGAAAGTGGAGGTTAAGTTGGCAGCTTATTTAAGTGAGTGAGCTGAGTGCTTGATCATTTTAAACACATTCAAAAGCTCAAATCAGTTCTATTTCACAGCTGAGAGACAAAGAGAGGTGGGAGAAGGTGTCTAAAGCAAAGTTGTGGAGAATTCAGATCGGTTTCCTGGTAAAACTGAAGCTGGAAAGCTGTCGCGCAACCCGAGCATGGTCTGGTGTTTGGAGAAAAGCAAGTTGAGAAGATCGAATTTAGGGCTGAAATTTTAAAATTAGTATGTTAACTTAATTCCTAACAATTTCTAAGAAGGATGTTTGAGTTGAATTTGAAGAGAAATATGTAAAATTTTAGGTTGAAGTGACTATTACAGATTTGCTAAGCGATTTGGAGTAGCTCGAAGTTATTTGGGAATATCTATCAAACAAAAAGGAATTACGCTCTGAAATCTTGAGATAAGCTAGAAAACCTATTTTTTTACAAGTTTGTAGAAGAGAAGAAGTTATAAATTTGGCTGGAAATGCAATTTTTAACAGATAGAAATGAGAATAAGAGGAAAGGCAAAAACTGAGATAGTTGGGTGTTGCTGGAACTGCAGCGACACTAAGACTTTAAGCGTGAGTAGTGAGACGGGTGTCATTGGTAAAGCTGAAGGCTTTGCATCTCACAACTCTCGCTAGGTATTGCTAGGTATTGCTAATCAGGTGAGTCTCACTGGTCTCGCTCACCATAGTATCGCTAGTACCGTTTACTTGTAGTTCAATCTCACTAGTAGTCTCGCTAGTTGTGTGGAATCTCGCTTGTTAATGATTTTTTTTGGATGAAGTTGGTCTCGGTGGTGAAACATTGAATAAGTACAAATGTGTAAACTTAATGATTTGTAAAAAGGAACTTTAGGGAAGTCTAACATGAGAAATGTGTTATTACAGGCCAAGAAGAGCTAGGGAAGGTGTATAATCCGCTCAAGGCCTAGGACAAGTTGTGAGTGACACTCGAATCTAAAAGAGTTTATCTTCAGCATAGTTTCTTGTTTGAATATATGTTTGAAACATGTTGATGTGGTACATTTCCATGAGTTTAATATGCATGTTATGTGTTATATAATGAAAAATATCTGAAGTATACTAGTTGTACTACGAATTTGAGTAAAGCATGTGATTATGATTAAATAAAGCATCTAAGCATGTGGAAAGTGTTGGGATGTATGAAATGCTTTGAACTCACAGAATTATGTTATGTTATAAATTACGTATGAAAAAGACTCCCAATGCTGAAGGACTCGGAGAAGACATTTAGGTAAATTATGTATGAAAATGACTCCCAATGCTAAAGGACTCGGAGAAGGCAATTGGGTAAATTATGTATGAAAATGACTCCCAATGTTGAAGGACATGGAGAAGGCATATGGGTAAGTTAGGTATAGAAATGGCCCTATGCTGAAGGACCCAGAGAAGGCATGAGGGTGGCTGGGAAATTTGTCAAGGGACCCTGTACTGAAGGACTCAGAGAAGGTACTCGGGTGATCCTGGTTATGACACATATGTATAGACGTTGGGTGTGTTGAGAATACTCCGCCCCAACTAAGGTTAATTACCGTTGAGTAGCGTTGAGTTTAGCTCTGCCTCAACTAAGGAAAAGTTGTGAATAAACTAGTTTATGTGTATCTGTTCCATAGATGTTTGTATGTTTAAGTTATGGCTTAAGTACGGTATTGTTGATTATGGCTGAAATCTATGTTTTGCATACATTGCTTAAGGAAAACTTTAAATTGAGTCAGTCACTGGGTGTTTTAGCTCATGTTTTCCTTGTTTCTCTGTTTTCCAGGTATCGAGCATGTTCGGGGTGCTTAGCCTACAGAAGATACTCATCTGGGCCCGTCTTCAGAGTCTAGTAACTTGATAATTGTAAATCTTGAACTTAAGTAAATTTTGTACAAATAGTGAGGGTTGAGGGAGTCATGTGTAGTTGTAATTATTAAACACTTTGAGATAGCTGAATGGATATGACAATTTAACCCTAGTTTAGTTATGTTGTTAAATTATTGTATAACTGTTTATTAGGTATTGGTTAAAGTTTAGGGTTGGCAGTGAATGCCTTGGGAGAGTCGGTGTCTACTGTCTTCGCACTCACCCCTGGGTTAGGAGGGTACCTGGGAGGGGGTGTGACAATTATTTTGTTATCAATAAATTGAATGATATTTCTTGTTTAATCAATTCCTATATTAAAATTATGTAACATTGTAAATGGTATGACATCCCTCCCTAGAGGCCAGAGGTTCGGTCCCCCATCCCACAATTGTTGTTCTGAAAGAAATGTATGATTGTCGTATTTAAGTCAATAAAATTCATAGACATCTATAAGTATGACTTGCATTTGAGAGAGACAAAATGGTGTGTTGAGTTGCGGGTCAATTTCTAAAATTGCAGATGGGGAGATGGTTCGTGAGTTCCTCCTATGTGTAAGTGAACATCATTAGCAAGTAATATAACACAAAAATATTTAGAGTATCAAACCCAATGGAATGGCTTACAAAGTTTCAACATTGATTTGAATGAAGATTGAAGAAAATAGATTCGGGGGGAGGGGGGGTGGGGGGGGGATGGAGGGTTGCTAGATTTGATGGGGGGGTTTTTCTTTTGAGATTAAATAACAAAAAGTAATGAAATAGTAGAGTGACAAAAGAAATGAGAATAGTAATATCACACAAACATATTTCGAGTATTTGGACCTGTTAAGTTTGTTATCTTCTCTATTCTATTCAACCGAGCTTCCATATTGCAAGTTGTTTAGTCTTTGGGGGAGTGTAAGTCTGTTCTAATTGAGGAGTTCTCTTCACTCAGTGGGAGCCTGAGCTGTTATTCGATGTGAAAATGTTCACAAGAAGGAGAAAGAAAATATTAAGTGAGAGGAAGTCTTACTTACTTAGGGAGCCTAAGTGTTGCACCACAAATATTTAATTTCTTAGGGAGAATCTAAGTTAAAGTGAGAGGGAGTCTCACATCCAGGGGAGCCTAGCTGTTTAGCTGAGTTAGACTCTACGTATGTCACTGTGTTGGGAGTTGTTTACAACATTGTAATTGCTTAACTTATTGATATTAGTGAATTATCTTTCTCGAGCATACTACCCCCAGACGTTGGTATTTTTCACTGAATTGGGATACCAATTCTCTTGTATTTATTCTTGTTTTACTCGTTAGAACTTTCATGTTGTCTCTAATTGTGTTAAGACGTGTTGTGAAACATCTGCATTAAGTTTGTTGAACCCCTTCCAAAATTTTAGGACCCAATGGAACGACTTACAAGGTTTCAAAATCAGTTTGAGTGAAGATTGTGAGAAGGGAGCAATTAAGAGTAACTAAGTTTAAAATTATTTGACCGCAAGAGGGAGTAGGGTTGCTTTTGAGAATTTGGTTTGAAAATAAATGAGAGAAACGAAGGAGATTCAAAATAGATTTTCCTTTTGTGATTGCACTTACTTAATGCACTTGCAATTTATCGAACTTGGAAGACACGTCCTAGCAAGTATTTTAAGCACAATGTGATGGGCAATGCACTCATGATTGTGCTTGCAACCTAACTTGTTGATGCCTAGTATCACGGTCATACTTCTCCAACCGTGCAACACCATGATTTATGCTCGATCATGGTCATCCTTAAGGGAAACTCAAGTCCCAGTCTACTTTTTGCTTATTCTTTTTGAAGCTTTGTCGGACCTTAGGCGAGGTTCTTTCATCCTCAACCAAACTAAACTCATGCGGAACTGAATTCATTTGGCTATACACGTCCCAGTCTACTTTTCGCTCGTATGTGTAATTCCCCTCATTCGCACTCTAGCCAACTCGCCTCTACTTTAGGCCAAGTCTTTAGGCTTGACCTTGCCCATATATGAGGCTAAGGTCATCACCACGTAATGTCGCATCTCTCTTCGTCATCTTGGTCCTGAACAACACAACCCCCATACTTCTACATCAATTTGGAACTTCGTAGGGATGTGTTCAGACCCTTCATTGGGATCAAAACATGATTATAACACCCTACTGGGGCTTACCGTGTGATTCAGACACTTATCGGGGCTTTTCGGGGCATAATAATGCTTATCCGGTTCTACCGGGTCATTACATTGCTTACTAGGACAACTCAGCCAAATACCATGTCAATTGAGAACTATCGAATCCCACAGATGCTTCTGGATGCCATCCTGAGTGTCGGGACAAGATCAGCTTTCTCTCTACTGCTCGGGTCGGCTTATCGAGAACCATCATAACCAATCTTTGGGTAATTTTCCAACTCGAGGCTTCCCAGACATCCATCCATCCAGACATATCGAGGCATGAACCCTCCTGTGTCCATGCTGAGTCAATGTCAAGCCAAAACGACATACCTAATATTATATCGAACTCTAACCCATGGGAAGGGGTGCAATGCCGACACACTCGTGCCGTCCGATACTATCCTTGAGATCCCATTCTCGATGGAAGACGCCTAAGACACTGGTCTTGCAACGCTCGCCCACACCATGACACACTCATGTGCCATGAGCTAGCTCACTTAGGCCACAGGGTCTAGGGATGGTAGAGAGCTAACACCATGCCTCCCCTTGTAGTATATTCTGAACAATTTCCTCTTTGACACCCATGCATATGCAAAGTGGTGAGTAGCCACTTACCACCATAGAGCGCCCGTCTAAACTCTGATTAACATGAAATTCAACGTGCTTCCATATTACATCAATATGGATCTAACTCCAAAGTCGCTTGTCCAAACTCACGACGGAACTCTGACTTTTGAGGTCATGGCTTAGGGCCCCATTGGGCTTGTCACTGACACTGTCGATGGTTCTAATGCTTGCCTTCTTACTTGTTGCTCAACTTTGCATGCTTGCCCACGTATCTTGGTGTATTAGATGATGCACCACCCTCCTCGGTCGCATCACGACACTTCTCTTGGCCCTCTGTCATTGTCGGATGTGGCGATAATCTTGTGTCGCCACTACACTGTTTGCACAAGTGAGGTCACAATCTACTATCTCAAAGTTAGATTGTGACACCTAAGAACACAAATCAAAGTTAAATTCGTTTTTAATCCTTTTGAAAAGATTGTAAGGAGACTAAGTAAATTAACACATGTATAGTTCCTGTGAAACTAATTAAGCATGAACTTTCAAATGATTTTATAGGGCTTTACCCTATGTCTAGAGCAAAATAAGGTTCTATCTCTAGACATAGTTGTGATTTGTGTCCTAAAACCTTGTAACTAATTAGTTATTTAATATAATAATTAATTATTTTAAATATGCAATAATTAATTATTCTAACCGAACGCCTCATAGTTAATTAGTTATTTGATATAATAGTTGATTATTTTAAATATGAAATAATTACTTATCCATTACAGAAAAAATCCACGGTTATTTCATGAGACTTGAACCATATGTAATGAACATACATGTGGATAATGTTCAAGTAATAACCTAAAGGGTCTATAGTATATGGATAAGGTTGGGTATTAGTAAGATTATGGATACGACCCACTTTGTAAGTGTTACAAACGATGTGATCCAAATTATTCATGTGGAGCCATGCGAGTGGAGGTATCCTATACAATGAGATGGTATAAGACTGGACCACGAAATATTTAATTTCTCTTTGTAACACTACTAACTGAAGAGATTAATATTTCATAGGATAGCCATATGCAACTTGATCTCAATCCTAAGTAAGTTATGGACTTTTGCCTATGAGGGCTTGTCTTTTGATTTGTATGGGTGAGAGTGGCTCAAGTCGCCGACTCAATAAGCCTACCATTTTGGGGACAAGACCAAGTGAGGAGTTGGTAACATAACTACACAAGATAGAATTCACTCCTTCTCGCCTTGAGTGTTGATTCTGTGGGATCTTGAACAAATGGTACTCGCCCTCTCACTAGCTATAGAGGGACTTGGTTTATGGTAGGATTATAAACAGATTGTTCATGAGAGGGATCAGTGATACTTAAGGAGTAAGAGGTATTTATAGGGATAAAATGATAATTTGACCCAGCTATAATTATGAACAACTCGTGAAGGATCGACTTACGTGTAATGGTTAAATCCATGACGCAACATGTTCTGTAGTGCGAAGAGTGCAGCTATGGGTATTTAGTGAAATGACCCATAGTTAATGTGTCATACCCTCTTCCAAGTTACCCTCTTAACCAAGGAAAGAATGTGAGGACAGTAGATATCGTCTCTTTTACAACACTTACTGTCAACCTGTAGTCCTTCTAAGTTGATAAAATACCACACCTGATAAACATTTCATAATCAATGGCTAACAACTTACTTAACACTTATATACGTGCTACAAGTAATTCTCATAACTTTGTTCATACAACAAGCTTAAACATCCACACCATTACAAGTTCCCAACTCTCAATCCCTTGTTATGTACAATACAAAAGTCTTAGTCACAAATATATACAAGGTCTACAACATAAACACCAAAATGACATTTAAAATTATCTTAAACATTATAGACCTACAAATTACATGTCTACAACCTAAACTTTATGACTTATCCGAGAGATCCATCTTGAAGCTAGTCCTTCGAGCTACCTACAAAATACAAACTTAAACATTATACATTTACTCATACACTAATATCAACAATGATATAAAACTTAAACATAACTATGTACTTATTCACATATTAATCTCAAATGCAATAGAAAACTTAAACTTAAATTTAGTAACATTATAACATATACCAATCTCCAACTTAATCTCAAACTCAATAAAATTCAACTGAAACTTAAATAGAACCATGCACTTACTCTTGTACAAACTTTAAAACTTGAGGATTTGCTCCTGCATTCTAAATACACTGCTCAAGTCTGGAGTTGCTTTAGGATGATTTTTGGTCTTTAGGTGCCTGTTGGGCTCTATGCAATTGTTGATGGATTAAGCTCTCATGGGTTGGCCTTTGAAGGAGAAAACTAAAGTTTTATGGAGAAACGTATTAAAGTCATTCCATGGATCCTTTGGAACAGAAAGAAACTGAGGATTTTCCTTCAAAAGTCCTCTTCTCTTTATTCTTTTAGTCAAATTGTGCAGTTTACAACCTCTAGTTGGAGCGCTCAACATAGAGCTTTTTGTAATTACTCCTTAGCTTGTTTACAACCAACACAACTCATCCAACTTCTAAGGTTAAACTGATTTACGAAATATGACCAACTCTTCAAATGGAAATACTTGTTGCTCTTTACATTGAGACATCGCATCAACCTAGAAAAACAACGCTAGGTGTAGGTAATGTTGAAAAACAACTTCCCCAAACAGAAAACAATTGACGCAAAAACATGAACATAAAAAATTGACACAAAAACATGAACAAACGCGAAATACCTTTCATAGTTTCATTCAATTTGCAAATAAACAAAATAATAAGTAAATAAATAAAATAAACAAGAACAAAGAACAGAAGCTTACAACACGTAAAAGAGTTTTGTGATCCCTTTCTCGAGCATTCTTTATGGCCTGCAGCAATCACCAAACCTGTAAGCTACATCTGAATATTTATCACCATGACATGAGGGCAAATCATACCTCTTGAAGCATCTTTTGCTCAGCCTCCACTTCAGACAAATCCCTAGAAAGGGCAGATGGAAAGGTCTTAGAATTTCAAAAACTTATCACCAATGGCATCTAGCATATCGCAACTTTTGTAACAGTAACACAATATATTCATCCTTACAAGATCATTTTCTTTTAGAATTTCATTCCTTATTCCTAGAACATAAGATTCACAAATTAATCTTCAGCAATGAATATAAAACACACCTTCCAACATTTTGATCTACACGACAACGACACTTTGCGCATACACCTTGCTCCTTGGCACCGCCTATATAAATATTACAGTTACTCTTAGCTCTTACTGCTGAACTTTGTTCATAATGACATATTTTCCCCTAGGAATTTATTTCTTCAGAACAAGAGAAACTGAATTCACATAAACAAGTGAGTTACTGATAATTTTAAACTAACCGGGACAGAGATTATGATACGCTTGATGAACATTCCGCTTGGAACACAATTGACTGCAGTACATTCAACACAAATTTACCAATCCAACCTCCGAAAGAGAGAAACAAATTAAAAATGGAAGAAAAAGCAAAAGGAACATACCATTTGGCAGGTCCGGAAAGGCGTGTGCGGCATGTGACATCGAGCTTCAGGCGTCGAGCGTCGGCTGTGCGATGTTGGGCGTCAAGCGTGCAGCGTCGGGCGTCAGGCATGTGGCGTGTGGCATGCGGCAGTGGCGTGTGGCGTGTTGTTTGTGCGACGGCTAGCTAGGGTGAAAGAGAAGAAGTGGGGAAGAAAATCAGGGAGAAAATCAAGGTTGAGGGTTTTTAAACAATTTTCTCGACGGTTTTTTATTACCGCCGCAAAATGTGACTTTCCCAGACGGTTTTTATAACCGTCGGGAAATGTTGTGACCTTTTCTGATGGTTTCTTATTAGCGTCGGGAATACCCATTTCTCGAAATCATTTCCTTACTTTCTTATCTCCCGACAGTATTATAATACCGTAGGGCAAAATTGGTTTTTTCGACGATAATAAAATCACTATCGGGAGAGCTCTCTTTTCTCGACGGTAATAAAAATACTGTCGGGAGTTCATTTCTCGAAAAAATTTTAAAAAATTTTACTTTCTTATCTCTCGATGGTATTATAATACCGTCAGGAGAAAAACCTCTCCCGACGGTATTTTTATTGTAATTATTGTCAGTAAAGTAATACCATTAGGAGATAAGAAAGCAAAAAATTTTCTCTCTTCTTTACATCCCGACGGTGGCCCTATGCGTCGGGAGAACTAATCTCTCCCAACACTCACTAAAGTTCGTCAGGATAGGCATAGTTTTTGTGACGAAATAAAGAAAAAGGGTCAGCATAACTATTTTTTTTCAACGCCAAATAAACCGTCGGGAAAGGCTACTTTTCCCGACGATTTTTTTTGCATCGGAAAAAATTTCGTCAGGAAAACCAAAATTTCTTGTAGTGTGAGGAGATGGAAGAAAAATTTGAAAAAAAGGAGAAAAAAAAAAGAAAGGGAAGAAGAAAATATGAGGAGACTAGGGAGATGGAAGAAAAGTAAGAAAAAGAAAAGGAAAAAAGGAAAAAAGGGAAGAAGAAAATATGAGAAGATTGGGGAGATGGAAGATAAATTAGAAAAATAAAAGGAAAAAAAAGGGCAAAAGAAAATATGAGAAAATTGAGGAAAGGAAGAAAAATTAGAAAAAGAAAAGGAAAAAAAAAAAAAGGAAGAAAAAGGAAGAAGAAAATATGGGAAGATTGGAGAGATGGAAGCAAAAGCTAGAAAAAGAAAATGAAACAAAAAAAAAAAGTTGTGCAAGACAAGAGAGGGCAAAATTGGAAATCACAAGAATTCAAAAGTTGACTAGTCAACATTTGCCTTATTTACAAATATTTTTAAAATGTGCTCTTATTTTTAGATTTTTTTTTTCTAAGTTTGCTATCTATTACAAATATCCTTTTAGTTATTAACGGTTTAATTACAATAATTAATTAATTAATTAATTAATTGCATGTAAACTAAAATTTAATTCAAAATTGTTCTCTTCAATCAATTTAATTTTGGAAAGTTATTACAAATAGAAAAAAATATCAAACAATTTACAAATATAGAAAAATTTCACTTTCTATCTAGAAAAATTTCACTTTCTATCTTTGGTAGATTGTGAAGACCCAGATAGACATCTATTAGTGTTTATAGGGTAAAATGTAGGGTAAAGTGATAGATGTAGATTCAGATGGACATCTATCGGTGTCTATAGGATAAAGTGATAGATGTCTATTTAGGTTTATCGTAGATAGAAATTTTTCTATATATATATATTTTTTTTGAAAACATCCCTTTAATTTACTCTTTTATATATAACTTGTATAAAATGGAGTTACATTTTAAATTTTATAAAACATTAAACGTAGTTACGAACTAGTCAAATTAAAAGGTCTAAGAAACCTTCAGCCCAAATCACGTAGTTGTGGTAAGTGATTTCTGTTTCATGGTTGTTTAACCTTTTCTATTTCTTCATATTTTCTTTTTGTTCACATCCGTTGTTACATGCATGTTTTCTTTTGCTAGTTTCTTCATAATTTATTATTTTGATTGTTTCTTCTTCTTTTTTTTTTTTTTTTTCTTTTTAATATTTTTTTTTTTTTTTTTTTCTTTTTAATATTTTTTTTTTTTTTTTTTTCTTTTTAATATTTTTTTTTTTTTTTTTTTCTTTTTAATATTTTTTTTTTTTTTTTTTTCTTTTTAATATTTTTTTTTTTTTTTTTTTCTTTTTAATATTTTTTTTTTTTTTTTTTTCTTTTTAATATTTTTTTTTTTTTTTTTTTCCTTATCAACAATATTAATCTGATTGATATGAATTGAGCTTTGGTTCTACCCAGTGATTTTGTTTTGACAACATGTGTAGGGTGGGGAGTCAAACTTCAAGTTTCAAGTTAATCATTTTGGCTTCTACTAGATGAACTTTAATACTTAATTAACCAACATGAAATCTTGATGTACATTCTCCAAAAATAAAATAAAATAATACATAAATAAAGCTAGAAATGTTGATACAGTTTAGGGCTTTGAGAATTAATAAGATTCATTTTAAGGATTTAATGAACGTATTTTCTAGTACAACAAATGAAGGTTAGAACATTTGAACTTTTGGTATTAAGAAAAAGAGCACATATCAATTAGTGCGTGCTAATCAATTAGCATGTGCTAATGTTAATCATGTGTGATAGTAATATTACAAACACACAAGTCTTAGATCATCCTTGTGTTTGAAGTGTAGCAAGAAGCAGTTTCTGATCTAGATAAAATGCTTAAAATCTTGTTAAATTTCTTTCAAATTAGAGCACTGAAACATTTGAAGTATTTAAGATATCAACAAACACAAAAGTGAAATAAAAAAGAGCATTACATTAATCAATTAAAGAAAAAGGAATAGAAAATATATAGTGAATGATGATAGAAATGAATTAAGAAAATTTTTGCAAAGCCGTTTGATAATGTTGACACTTGAGTTTTTCCAACTTGGTACAGAGTTTGGCTTGCTTGTATTCGTATTCACTCCTACAAATTTCCACTTCCCCATATTTCCTCTTCAAATCTCTAACTCTTTCACTATCCATCAAATCTACATCCACTCCTTCATTGTAAAGAAACTCAACAAATTCTTTCGACATGAAATCATTCGACAAATCAAACTTCATTCCCACCGTTGATATCATCGGACATAACCATATATTTTCATCACCATTCAATTCCTTTCTACTTTTATTCTTCTTTCTTTCTTTCTTATTGTTATTCTTCTTCTTTGAATGCTCCTTTTTTTCTTCTTCATTCCCACGCTCCTTCTCCATAACTCACTGCTTCTCTTCCTATTATACAACGTTTTAGACTAATTATATAAAATCCGACTAAATAATATGATAGAATTCGAGTATATAGATTGAAACATAAATGAAAACAAAATTTTTACAAGATAAACAAAGTGTTTAATACCTAAGTGAGTCTCTCTCCGTTTTGTGTTTGTTCCGCCAAAATTCAAAGTGAACAGAAGACTACTCAAGGCAAAGGGAAGGGATAACACTCTTTTCTGTTTTGCTTTTGACCTAATGGAATTTTAAATTATAGGGTTTAATTAGGAAAATATTTCATCAAAATTAGCGGCCAAAAAGATCCGCCTACGAATATATTAATTACATTGATAGGGAAATCTTTCCTTTTTTTTTTTTTTTTTAATTTATTTTCGTAGTGTTTTTTAAGGAAAAGGAATTTCATTTAGGCCTCAAATTTGGACAATTGTGAGCAAGATTAAAACAAATCAAAACTCTGGAATTGTATAACCGATATGAGAAATGTAAAATATATTTGTTATAGATAATGATATACCTAATAATAGGTGCATTATTCATGTATTACAGGTTAGGTTTATATAAATCAAAGATATTAATATATATACTTAATTGTTTCTGTATTAAGAACATTGTGGAATATATCAATAAAGATAGATAAATTGCAGTGTATCAATGAAATACTCGTGAGTATCAATATTACATGAAATAAAGTTTATCAATGATAGACCTTTCGATGATATAAATGAACTAAAGTGTGTATTGCTAATGCATGTCAATTTATATTGATAAGCATATTAAATTGGTGTATCAATAGTGTATCAACACTTATTTAAATTTTAATTCATGTAAAACAATGGGATATAGATAGTAGATACATACTCATTAACATGTAATTTCAAGTATATAAAAAATATAAATCTCTTGTTAATAGGGGTGTTAAAAAAGCCGGTGACCCGAAAAACTTGATCAACCAAACCCAATTCGTACGGTTTGAGTTGGGTTGGGTTCAAATAAACGAAAATCTTATGGGTTTGGTTGGTTTATAGGTTTACCTAACATAATCCAAACCAACCTGTACCAACGAACTTATTATTAATTTTAAAATGCATATATTCTTTTACTTATGATAAAATTATAGATACATGTATTTATTTTAGTTTTATTTAATTCATATATATATATTTTAATAATTTCTTCTCGAACAACTCCTAAACACAAGTTTTTAGTACTTTGGAAAGAAAATTTTCATATATAAATTGAGGTTGAGTTGTTAATTCTAATTCAATACATGAAAACAAATAAATAATATTTCTACCTATTAACATTTTACTTCCTTTAGAATAAAAATGTAAATAAATGACTCGATTAATCCGAACCAACCCAACCAAAGCATTTCATGGTTGTGTGGTTGGGTTAGGTTAATGGGTTAATTTTTTTAATAATATCTGAGTTGAAAAAATTTACAACCCAAACAATTGGGTTGGACCTAAAAAGTTTTTCAATCCAACCCAATGTAAGCCATGAGTACTCATAATTGCTAATGTGTTATTGTTATTATTATTATTATTATTATTATTATTATTATTATTATTATTATTAACGAGTTTATCTGATATATTATTTTTGCATGCTGATTTTCTTTATCTATTTTTCAGTTTCCACATTTGCTTCTTAATGTTAGAGGTAGTGAAGGAAAATAAAACTACAATTTAATTAGAATGAAGAGAAAATATGAAGAAGATTCTTTTATTGAGTGGTTTGGTTTTTTGTTTGGAGCTTACTTACAATTTAGAAGGGGTGTAGAACAACTCTATTTATAGGTGTCTTAGGAGATTTCTAGTTAATGAAATAGGTTTCTAGAAAATTACATAAAATTTACCTCTTTCTAGAATTCTTACTGTTACGAAATTAACGATTAAAGAATACAAAAGAACGTAAAAAAATAGAGAAGATTAACACATAAATTTACGTGGTTCACTAACAATGTGTTAGCTACATCCACGGGACAAAGGGAGAACAATTTTATTAGAGAGAATGTTACAAGATTATAGGATGAATAAAACCTATAGGGTTAAAGAGTTTATATAGTGTACTTCTCTAGACCCTAGGTGGAGAAGGAAGATATTTAAATAATTAAATATATCAAATACCAATTCTAATTAGGTTTAGGATTCAAGGCGTTTCGACAAATCTCCGCCTTGACTTGAATTCTCTCACAGATAACAAATGTACTGGATGCAACCTAAATAACATTGCCAAACGTACCTAAACTTCTCCCTTATGCCTCAGAGTGTCCCAGAAGGGATCACTAACAATTCAAAGCATTCAGCAAGTCCAAGCAATGTTGGAACTTGCCATGTGAAACTAGTTTGGTGAACATATCAACTGGATTATCAACAGTACCAATTTTCACCACCTTAACCCTCTGCTCATTTCTTAGGAAGTGATATCTTACGTCTATATGCTTGGTCCTTTCATGATGAACTTGATCCTTTGCTAGACATATTGCACTCAAACTGTCACAATATACAACAACCTGATCGTGATGTAAGCCAAGATCACCAACAAGTCCTCTCAACCAGGTTCCCTCTTTAGCAGCTTCTGTTAAGGTCATGTACTCCGCTTCAATAGTAGACAAAGTAACTATAGGCTGTGAGATTGCCTTTCAACTAACAACAGAACCACCCAGAGTGAACACATAACTAGTCATAGAACTCCTATTGTCAATATCTCCAGCATAATCAGAATCAGAATAACTAGTCACCAAACACTTTGTATCATTCTCATAAACGAGACCAATATCAGAGGTACCTCTAATGTAACGAAAAATCCTTTTAACAGCTTGCCAATGTTCCTTTCCAGGTTGACCCATGAACCTTCTGACAAGACTAATCGCATGGGCTAGATCCGGCCTGGTACAAACCATAGCATACATCAAACTTCCCGTTGCACTAGCATAAGGAATTGCTGGACATATACTCCTTCTCAGCTTCAAACTGTGGTGAAAGCACAAATGACAAACGAGCATTTGCAGTACTAGGAGTATCTATAGGCTTAGCTGATGACATACCAAATTTGGAAAATATCTTTTGGATATAGCATTTCTATGACAAGAAAAACTCATTTTTATCTCTGTCCCTATAGATCTCCATCCCTAAAATTTTCTGAGCAACACCTAAATCTTTCATATCAAACTTAGCAGTGGGAAGATCCTTCAACTTCTGAATATCAGACTTGGACTTTGTAGCTATGAGCATATCATCTACATATACAAGTACATAAACCATTGAACCATCTTTAGCTTTGTTGTGATATACACAACAATCATACAGACTACGGTGATAACTAAGCCCAACCATATAGCTGTCAAATCGTTTGTACCACTGCCTTGAAGACTGCTTTAGTCCACACAAGAACTTTTTCAACTTGCAAACATAATCTTCTTTACCAGGACACTGGAACCCATCTGGTTGGGTCATATAAATCTCTTTTTCTAGCTCTCTCCATGTAAGAAAGCTGTCTTCACGTCTAGTTGCTTAAGTTCCAAATCCTAATGTGCTACCATAGCTAGTAGCACTCTGATAAAAGTATGTCTGACTACTGGTGAGAAAATCTCATTATAATCAACTCCTTCTCTTTTTGTGAACCCTTTAGCAACAACTCGAGCTTTATACTTAATACCCTCTGTAGGTGAGATTTCTTCTTTTTTTCTTGAAGACCCATTTACAAGTGACAATCTTTCTCTCCTTAGGTCGTTTGACCAACTCCCAAGTCTTTATTTTTATCAAGAGATTCTATCTCATCTCCTATAGCAGCAAGCCACTGGGCAAACTCAGTACACGAAACTGCTTCTTTGTAGGTGGATGGCTCAAAAGGATCCACCTCTTCAGCAACCTGTAGTGCATGAGTCACCATATCTTCAAAACCATATCTCTTTGAATGCCCAACACTAACTCTTCTAGCTCTATCACGAGCTATACTTGGCTAATCTATTTGTTGACTAGAATTCTCAGGCATAACATTTTCTAAAATTTCAATCACCTCAGTTTCAGGCAGCACGACAGTTTCTGTAACATGTTGATCTTCTCCATCTTGGTGTTGTAATTCATTTACAACTGAAGTAAGTTGCATATCCACTTGTTCATCAACACTACTACTTTCTCCCACACCAGTATCCGTCAGAACAGACTTTGCATTTGAGTTAAGCATGGAATTCTCATCAAAGATCACATTCCTACTAAGTATAACTCTACTTTCAGAAGGCGACCAAACTCTATATCTCTTAACTCTACCCCCAAAGCCAACAAATATACCCTTTTTAGCTCTTGGTTCTAATTTACCCTCATTAACATAATAGTAAACAGTACAACCAAAAACCCTTAATAAAGAATAATCCGCAGGCTCATCATACCACACCTCATAAGGTGTTTTACAATCAATACTTGTGTGAGGTCCACGATTGATCAGATAACATGCTATATTTATTGCCTCGGCCCAAAACCTTCTAGTCAACCCAGCATTAGAAAGCATGCACCTTGCTCTCTCCAACAATGTCTGATTCATACATTCTGCAACCAATTTTGCTTTAGAGTATCCCTAACAATATGATGACGGACAATTCCTTCAGCTTTACAAAACTCATTGAACTCAAACCCATAAATTATCAGTTCGCAACCTTTTGATCTTCTTCCCATTTTGATTTTCAATCAAAATCTTCCTTTGTTTGAAATTCTTGAAGGCTTCACTTTTATGCTTCATCATAAATACCCATGTCATTCTTGAGTAATAATCAATTATAAACATAAAGTAACTGCTGCCTCCAAGAGATTCAACTCTGGAAGGTCCCCAACAATCCGAATGGATGTAATCAAGTGTCCCTTTTGTACGATGAACATCCTTTGGAAACTTGTTGCGATGAAGCTTCCCAAATTCACAATGTTCACAAATTCAAGATCCTGCACCTTGTGCCCACACAAAAGATCCCTCTTTGACAAAATTTGCATCCCTTTTTCACTCATATGACCTAGTCTCATATGCCACAACTTAGTCATATTTTCCTTGTGAACAATAAATGATACAACAATAGCATAACTCGTTATTGTGGAACCTGATAGAAAATACAATGTCTCACGTTTCATGCCTTTCAGAATCACCTCGGAACCTTTGTAGACATACATTGCTCTACCTTTACCTTTGAAACTGTAACCTTTAATATCGAGTACACTTAAAGATATCAAACCCTTCGTCATTAGTGGAACATGTCTAACCTCATCCAAAGTGTAGAAGAAACCATCATGTGTTTATATCTTAACTGAGTTGATTCCAACTATCTTGCACACAGCACCATTAGCCATGCTAACATTCCCTTCGTCTATTTGCTGATACGTTGAGAACTACTTTCTATTTGGGCACATATGATAAGATGCCCCAGAATCAAGAACCACACATCATCAAAATGTGAAATTTCATTCACAACTAAAGCTAGATCTCCTTAAGAATGCCCTCGTCTTCTTCAGGATCAATCTCAACTTGTGCAACAGAGGCAGAAGTTTCCTTCTTGTCATTCTTTTCCTTTTTGTCCCGCTACCTTTCTAACTTAGGACACTCAGTTCTCAAATGACTTTTTTCTTTACAATAATGACAAATTATAACCCTTAGATCGAAGATTTATGATTCTGGTTTGACTTTTGCTTACCAGAATTCCCACGTCCCTTGCTGCCTGTAGCAGCTAACCCAAATGTCTGACTTTCTATACATGAACTAATAGCATTTTGATGGTCTTCTCTTATAAGCAATGTGGACTTTGTATCTTCTAAAGTCAAAGTTTCTTTCCCTCCAATATACAAGTCAACGAAAGTCTCAAATGATGGGGGCAAAGACGTCAACATAATTAAGGCAGCATCCTCATCATCAATCTTAATCTCTACATTATGCAGATCTAACAAAATTTTATTCAACTGATCAAGATGATCTCGAAGAGACGTACCTTCTTGCATACATAGATGATAAAAACGTTTCTTAAGAAACAACTTCTTGGTTAAAGATTTAGTCATGTAAAGACTTTCCAACTTTAACCAAAGACCAGAGATTGTTTCTTCATCTACGACCTCGATGATGATGTCATCAGCCAAACATAGCATGATCGTCGAATCAGCCTTCTCTTCCAGAGTCTGCCATTCTGTATCATCCACGACTGCCTTCTTTGACTTAACATTTAGTGGCGCCCACAGCCCCTGCTACTTCAGTAGGGATCGCATCTTGATCTGCCATAAACCAAAACTGTTTCTCTTGGTGAATTTGTCGATTTTTACGTTCATGTCAGACATCTTTAATTGTCGAATATATGTGGAATTTTGAAACCCTAACAATTAGGCTCTAATACTAGTTTGTTACGAAATCGACAATTAAAGAATACAAAATAACGTAAAAAATAGAGAAGATCAACACACAAATTTACGTGGTTCACTAACAATGTGTTAGATACGTCCACGGGACAGAGGGAGAACAATTTTATTAGAGAGAATGTTACAAGATTATAGGATGAATAAAACCTATAGGGTTAAAGTTTTATAGGGTTAAAGAGTTTATATAGTGCACTTCTCTAAACCTTAGGTGGAGAATGAAGATATTTAAATAATTAAATATATCAAATACCAATTTTAATTAAGTTTAGGATTCAAGGCATTTTAACACTTACAAAATTTGAGAATTGAGAAAGTCACGTTGAATAATTTGAAGAATAATTAATTGAAAGTTACAAATTACACTTTTTAACACTTAAATCTTGATATGTAAAGTTCTAAAACGCTTGATTTAGTTCTTAGAATTTGGCTTTAACATCCAAAAATGTGTTTCAAAGAAAGGTAAGAAAAACAAGCATAGTTTTTTAGAACAGAAGATCAAAACATAAAATAGTAATCAACATGAAGCTTAGTTCTCAAAGAAAATATTTGATACAGAAATGAGTGTGATAAACGTTTAAAATCGTAAAGGGACATTTTACCAATATCATTTTGGATGAATAGTTAGTAGAAAGATTTATATTAATATGGTAGTATGAAAAATTTTCCATACTACATGAAGGGACATTTTGGATAGATTTTCCAAATTTATAGTAATATCGTAAAGGGACATTTTATCAACTTCCATTTATTGTTTGTCACGCCAGCATGCTTTTAAATATAATGTGGGGTCTACTAACAATTTTGAAGATAAATTTCTAGTGTGAATAAGGCAAGTATGATACCTTCTATAAAACTAGAAATTCTCTCATATTTAGCACATTTACATACAATTATGGACCTCATCAGAGATGAGGTGGCAATGTCCCAGGTGACAAATAGGGAGATATAAAGAAATTAGGCATACCTATATGGACAAATTTATAGTACTTTGATAGTACCTATTACTCATGTCATCAAATAATTTTTTAATTCATTTTTCATCTATTTTGTGGAACTTACATAAATTTTATGTACTACTTTTGTGATCAACAATAAATAAATAAAGTATGAAAAAATTATCCATACCATCATGGTAATAGAAATTTTCTTACACATATAGCAACTATATAATAAAAAAACTAGAAGAAAAAAAAAGCTAGTACAACTTTGTGTGGTTCCTTGGGACATGTTAAGACAAGTTATTTGACCTTGTTAGAGAAAAGGCAAAGTAAAGCAAGATCTTGTTTCTAGTACAAAATTAGATGAAGAATATATATAAAAAAGTTACCATATATACATATGATGATTGTAAGTTTGAAAATGATGAGAATTAGAGTAAAGTAGATTCACTTATTTGTACAAACAAAATACATAAGGAGATAAGTAATAATGTATTATGTATGGAATCACAATGAAGAAAGCCATCTTTTGCAAATAGCATATCTAAAGTTGATGAAGTTGAGATCTATTTCAGCCTCCTTGAAACGGAACTCAGCAGAAGTAAGCTTTTTTTGGAGCCAAGTCTTGAGGATTTGTTGTAAAGAAGATTGGTCCAAATAATCTTTGTCAATCCCATGTTTGGCCAAGAATGCATCAAACCACACCATATAGAACTCTTCATTTGTTTCTTCTAAATCAACCTCTTTTGCTTCTTCATTACCCTCATCATCATCGACCCTATTCTCACTATTAATCACATTATCAACATCAACCTTATTCTCACTATTAATCATATTATCAACATCAACCTTATTCTCACTATTAATCACATTATCAACATCAACCATATTCTCACTATTAATCATATTATCAACATCAACCCTATTCTCATTATTAATCATATTATCGACATTCCTTCTTATCAAGCATTGGAAAAGACTTGGAGATTTGGAGTTCAAATCTGCACATTCTTCATCAGATTGGTATGAATCAGGAACCATTAGCTCTTCAAGCTTAATCACTTCCTCCATCTATCAAATCTTCAGAACAAAAGCCCTAAATGAAGAACAAATGATAATACTAATAATAATAATGAATCATCAAATTAAGGAATCATGCCCTTTTGTGTTTTATAGAGGTATGTATTTATGGTTGCAGTTGTACCTGTGGTCGGAGTTGGAGATGATGCCGGCGGCGAGTGGGAGTGGAAGTGAAGCTGTGTTTGAAAGAAGAGGAATTAGGGTTTCATTTGTCTTTCAGTAACTTATAGAGAAATTGTAGAAAATGACAAAAAAATCAAATATAATAATAATAATATTTCAAAATCTTTTTAAAAATGAGCACTCCAAATTCACGATCCTTCCTCCACGTTTTTTCCTTCTATTGTCGCCTACTGTATTTATGCTACAATAGAGAATCACTATTTATGGGAACAGATATTCATGCATTATCCCTCTTATTAATTTTGGATATTTATAATAGATAGCAAAATTAGGAAAAAATCTAAAAATATAGTATATTTTTTTAAATATTTGTAAATATGGCAAATGTTGACTAATCAACCTTTTGAATTTGTATGATTTTCAATCTTACCCTCTCTTATCTTGCACAACTTCTTTTATCTCTCCAATCTCCTCATATTTTCTTCTTCCTTTTTTCTTGTCTTTTCTTTTTCTAGTTTTTCTTCCTCTTCTCAATCTTCTCATATTTTTTTCTTTCTTTTTTTTTTTCTTTTTTTTTTCTAGTGTTTCTTCCTCTCCTCAATCTTCTCATATTTTTTTCTTTCTTTTTTTTTTTCTTTTTTTTTTCTAGTGTTTCTTCCTCTCCTCAATCTTCTCATATTTTTTTCTTTCTTTTTTTTTTTCTTTTTTTTTTCTAGTGTTTCTTCCTCTCCTCAATCTTCTCATATTTTTTTCTTTCTTTTTTTTTTTCTTTTTTTTTTCTAGTGTTTCTTCCTCTCCTCAATCTTCTCATATTTTTTTCTTTCTTTTTTTTTTTCTTTTTTTTTTCTAGTGTTTCTTCCTCTCCTCAATCTTCTCATATTTTTTTCTTTCTTTTTTTTTTTCTTTTTTTTTTCTAGTGTTTCTTCCTCTCCTCAATCTTCTCATATTTTTTTCTTTCTTTTTTTTTTTCTTTTTTTTTTCTAGTGTTTCTTCCTCTCCTCAATCTTCTCATATTTTTTTCTTTCTTTTTTTTTTTCTTTTTTTTTTCTAGTGTTTCTTCCTCTCCTCAATCTTCTCATATTTTTTTCTTTCTTTTTTTTTTTCTTTTTTTTTTCTAGTGTTTCTTCCTCTCCTCAATCTTCTCATATTTTTTTCTTTCTTTTTTTTTTTCTTTTTTTTTTTTTTTTTCCTTTTTTTCCCAATTTATCTTCCATCTCCCCAATCTTCTCATATTTTCTTTTACCATTTTTTTTCCTTTTCTTTTTCCAATTTTTCTTCCATCTCCCCAATATTTTCATATTTTCCTCCTCCCTTTCTTTTTTTCCTTTTCTTTTTCCTAAATCTATCAGTGATAGCTACTAATATATTTATAACTTAGTCACTCAATTATATCATTGATTGAAAATTCATGGGCTATCACTCATGTTTTTAAATGTTAGAAAAAAATTCACTAAATATATGTGTATCGGTAATATCAATTTTTAGTGATATTAGTGATAGAACTTAGATAGATATCAGTCATATTTATGTATCAATAATATCGAACTTAGGTAGACATCAATAATAGAAGTCTATTATTGATAATTATGATAAAAGTTTCTCAATAATAGCCATTGATAGCTCTGAGTGTTAATATTTCAAAATTGATAGGTATTAATAAAAGTCTATAAAAAATAACCACAAATATTTTATATCACTCATAGCTTAATATTTGATGATTTTCTTCCACAGTTAATAGCCACTTATAGAAGAAGTCTATCACTGGTAGCCAACTTAGTGGAATTAATTAATAAAGTTGAATCTCGAACTAAAGTGTAAGTGGCATGCGTAGAAGTTATCACTTATAGCATGTATCAGTGATAGAAGCTATCAACAATATCATGTTATTTGCTGGTAAAAATGAATGACAAAAGTTATCTATAATACCATGTTATCAATGATAGAAGTTATCATCGATAACCACGATATAAGTGATATCAGTGGTAGAACTTAGGTGATGTTCATATATCGATGATATCAATGATATACAAGTCGATTCCATTTGATGAAAAAGTATAATTGATAGTCAGTGCTAAAAGATATCCGTGACAGCCACTAATAGGAACTATCAATGATATGACTTAAGTAGATATCAGTGATAGTCACTTTAAACCTCTCATTAATAGACTTCTATCACTTCTAGCTTTAAATGTTAATCTTTGAAAGTTGATAACTATTGATAAAAGTCTACCATTGATAACCACTTATGGCCTTAAGTGTTAATATTACAACCTTGATTCCAATTGATGAAAGTGTATCAATAATAGCCACTAATAAATGATAGTAAATTGAAAGCTAATATTTCAAATGTCACTATTTTAAGGTTGTATCAATATTTCTCAAATTGAAAGCTATCAATGACAGCAACTATCAATGATAGCCACTGATTGCTATCACTGATAGTTGCTAATAGTGATAACTATCAATGTGAGAAAATCGAAAGAAACAAGTGTGAAATGGCTGGTTGAACATGGATTTTTTAGTCATTTGCTAATATGACTATCACTGATAGCTGCTATCAGTGGTCCTCTCGTACTAGGGAAAGGTCCTCTCAATGCTCTAACGCCCACACCGGATATGGACCGAACTGTCTCACGACGTTCTGAACCCAGCTCACGTACCGCTTTAATGGGCGAACAGCAGAACTATGAGAGTTTGCTTTTCTTTCATTTTCTAAGAGCGGTCTGACCCCTTATTTGATCAGACCGCTCCTGGTCTTCGAACCAGCCGAGCTTTCAGCCTATCAACAGAACCATCAGGCCGAAACTTTCTCGTATACACCCATCGACAGCCAACGGTCGTCTTACCACGTGGAAGATGCACAAGCTCCCAAGTACCATTGGCATGAAGAGCAGACATCTCCTCAGCCATAGCTGCCCGCCATCCTGGATGTGATAATGCCTCTGCCAAAGACTTAGGAATAGAGCCGAAGCTATTTGCTTAGCTTTACATCCGCCCCAAGGTATCATTTCTAATACATCTGTGGGGCAAGCTCGGACACATTGAGTACACCCTATCGCAACTGAAACAAGTTCTTGCGAATGGTAAAAAGGGCGGTTTGAATGTGACACTCATCGTTCCACTAAAACTTCTTTACGTCCCTTAAGGCTTTGTAGAATGGGAGACATCGCTTAGCTGAACAGGACATAAACCTAGCCAACGCGGTAACGAAAACGTTCAACTTCTGGATATCCCTGATGGTCTTAGGAGGTTGCATGTTCAACACAACTGTAATTTTTTCGGGATTGGCCTCAATCCCTCTTTCGGATATGAGAAAGCCTAGGTTGACCTCCTTGCTTCTCTCATGTTACAATCCTCTTTCCCTCGGATGGTTCCACAATCGGTTCTACGTACAACAATGTGTTGAACTACTACCAACCACACAATCCTCCAACATTGTTTGGGTTGATTATCCTAGATATAACCAAAACCATACGAGACCTAGACACAACCAAAAATCTTTGGTGCCCCATCCACCTAATTAAGGGACATGACTTGGACTCTTGCAAAATATGAAAAGAAAAATAGTTGGCTGAAGATGTTGGGGATGCACTGAGCGACGGAAGCAAAGAAAGAATCAAGCTAGGGAACACTCCAGATTTACTAAAGGCTTAAACTTAAACCTAACTAAAAAACAAGGGTTCGGATATCTGATGCTAATTTTGTGTTATATCCTAATATATTTTTTCTTGTGCTATATTTTTTATTATTTTGAGCTGATTGCTATTTGTGCAACCAGCTCGAGAAACGTATTATAATTAAAATAATATAAACAAAACATTGCGAAAGATACAAATCTAAATCTTCAAATCATTAATTTTTATTTTGATCACCTATTTATTTTTAAAAAATTTTAAAACCTTCATATTAATTATTTAATTTTTTAAAATTTTTGGAATAGATTTGATTACCACTTTTAATTTAATAAAAAAAAATATATTATTTTTCTTGTTATAAAATTGTAATAATGATCTAGTAAGTAAAATAATATATATATATATATATATATATATATATATATATATATTTTATTTAGATACTTTTCAGGGAAATTATTATAAAATAGAAAAAATATCAAACTATTTACAAATATAGATAATTTTCACTATGTATTGTGGTCTATCGCGATCTATTGATAGAAAATGAAATCTTTCTATATTTGTAAATAATTTTGCACATTTTGCAATGTTTAAAAATAACTCTAGATTTAATTACCTATTTAATTTTAAATATTAATTTGAATTCAATACTTTTAAATTAATTAGTTTATAAATACAAACTAATATATTGATTTTGATTAGGGCAAAATATGGGTACGAAAATCTAAACTTCTCATATTAGATAATTCAAAACATTTTAATTCAAAACATTTTAAATTGCAAAATTTTCAAACTTTAATTTATCCAAAAACTTATTTTACTTTGTATTCAAACCCTAAAAACTTATTCCTTGCAATGATTTTCTTTTTTTATGAAGATAGAAAATGTTACACTTTTCTCAATTAAAATTAATGAGTTCGTATGTATTTACAATAAATTTGACAAGAAAAAAAAAGTTTAAAATAATAAATTATTATAAACACCTAAAATCATATCATGTGGGTGGGTTTACAAAAGTTAAAAATTGGAAAGAAAAAAAAACTACAAAAGCATATTAAAAAATAATAAATTACAATAATTTAGAAAATTGAAAGTGAAGAAAAATTATATGAAAATCACTCAATTCTTTGCCACTTTGTCAAATTTTGGATTGCTCGAATCTTAGAAATTTTCTTAAACCTGGAGAGTAATAGTCTTCTCCTGCACCTAACCAATGCTCGTAGATTTGTAAATTTAAGAAAAACAAAAGAAACTTAGGGAACTAATAATAGCATGATCAGCTATAAAAAGAAAAAAAAATCCCAAGGAAATATAGAGAGAAAAAAGAAAAAAAAAAAAAAGAAGAAGAGAGGTACTAGGATTGTAATTGAGTCAATTTATAGAGCAAATTTAGGTTCAAATTTAGTTTAATTTGATCTTAACCCTCAATTTGATCTTGAACAAAAATTCAAAACTAAAACCAAAGAATTATTTTGGAATAAAAGATAAAATGAGATTTTTTTTTTTTTTCAATTTAACGGGGGAATTGCAAAAAATAGGGGGAAATATTTTTTTTAATAATTTAAATGAATTTACTAAATACTTTTATTTGGGTTTAAAAATAAAATGTGATTTTTTTTTTTTCAATTTAACGGGGGAATTGCAAAAAATAGGGGGAAATATTTTATTTAATAATTTAAATGAATCTACTAAATACTTGTATTAGGGATTAGAAATAAAATGTGATTTTTTTTTTTAGAGGATAAAGTGTGGTTTTTTAAAAAAATCTACCATTATTTAATGTCTGAATGTCAAATACATAGGATTTTCCTTTTTAAAACAAAAGAATTGAATGTGTTAATTGCGAACAATAAGGGGTATTTTTAAAATTATTTAAATATGAAATAAATATTTTTTTGAATTTAATGTTGAATTGCAAAAACCAGTGGAATTTCTTATTTAATACTTTAAATGTGAAATTACCTAAAATAACCCTATAACCAATCACTAAATAGGACAAAAAGTGAAATTAAATGTTTCTCCTCCACAACTTTTAAATGATAAAAAATTTGCTATATTTACAATTAATTTTAGAGTTCCGATTTTTGTCATTAATATAGCTTATTTTGCCATAAATGCCAGCAGCGCCTTTTAAATTGTTGCAATCAATATAATCTAATGTTAGTATCATGTTTGCAGTTATGTATTGATGTTATATGGAAAAATGACCTATTTAGTTCTTGAATTTTTGATATTAGGTACATTTGGTCCTTGTGTTTTAAAAATTGACCTTTTAAGTCCTTAAGTTTTAGAAAATGGGTTTAATTGGTCCCTCCACATTAACAGGCTATTAAAAGTAAACGAAAATCTGACTGGATTTACAACTTGTTCACATGGCTGCTGATTAGGCTTTTAAAAATTGTCATACCTCCTTCCATATTACCTTTTTAACTTGGAAGGTGTGAAGACAACAAACTTCGCCCCTTTCGTGAGGTTCACTGTCCACCTGTACTTGATAACATGTTGTAAAAATGTCACTACATAACTGCCCATATTATCTCTCCTCAAAGTGCCAAGCATACAAGATCAATTTTTTTTTTTTTTTTTTAATTTAAAGAAAAGAACATATAACTTAAGTTACAACTGATGTACAAACAAAAACTTCTAAGTTACAACCCACAGACACACAACCCTATACAATCTCACACCCTAACATCAAATCCATCTAGATATATCTACACGCCACACTGATTCAACACCATTTACATGTATAAAAACTAGGAAGAAATGAGTATGCTGATGTTATGAAATTGAGAAAGACGAGGCTTGAATAGGCTAAGCACCAAGAACTCTTCTACCACCTAGGTGGAAAAGAAAACATAGAAAAGTATCAACTAGAAAACCTAGTGAGTGACAATTTAAAATACACATCAACATTCGCTACAACATTTTAAATTAAAAAAACATTTTGTAAGTTCATAGCACCATAAAATATCAAGGTCATAATTGTGGATAAAACAATAAGATAAAACATCATGAAAACATGTAAACTTCCATCTTTTAACTGGGTAAACTTCACATCAAACCTGTATCCACAATTCCTTAGTTGAGGTAGAGAAAGCTCAATACACTCAACGTTGTAGCCTTGGTTGATGTAGAGCAGTCTCAATACATTAACGTTGATACCTTTTCCTATGTACACGTGGAATGCCCTCAAGAGCTAATACTGGACTTCCTAAATACCTTCTCTAGTCCTTCAGTATTGGAAACTCTCGAACTCAAATACCTTCTTTTAATCCTCTAGTATCGAGAATCCCTTGGGCCAGGTTCTAACTCCCTCGATCGAGCTTACTTCTTTTCTGGCTTTAAGACTTGTCTCGAACGTCCCCTCGACTCGTTGCTCACGTGAGCATCCTTTCGCTCATCAGCAGCACTGTCTCGAAGGGGTGTTTTTGACTCGATGCTTACCCCCGAAATCTTCTCGGCAATGTACGTCGCCCCTTCGTACATCTCAACACTTTCAATCGTCTCCCCTACTGCTAGACTCAACCTTGCCTTTACTCTTAGGCTAAGGTATATCGACGGTCCATAAATATCTTTCCTTCTCCTTAGTTCTTGACCACTCGACCGTCCCACTCCTCACATCGTGGCGGAACATCACCAAGATGAGCCTTGACTTTTCATGGGGTCAGGACTACCTTATTAAGCTCACTTTCGCATATAGGCATGCTTATCGGGAACTAACCCTTGGGTCACTCGTATCTATCGGGACTAACAAGGTATCCCTCAACTGAACGTTATCTTGGCATGATGACACTTGTGACTATACATTGTCATCTGAGAACACTGTACCGAAACTCGACCATACATGGCAACCTCTAGTCCACCTAAGGAACAATGTCGACACATCTGTGCCACCCAACACAGTCCTTGAGTTACTCATCCTCACAGGAAGATGCCCGAGATGCTCGTCCCACGACACTCGCCCATGTTTTGACACACTTGTGTGCCATGTAGTAGCTCACTTAGGCCCTAAGGCCCAGGGGTGGTGAAGAGCCAACACCATGCCTTCCCCCTATAGTACATTCTGAACATTTCCTTCTTTGACAGGCTTGCACATGGGATGTGACAAAACGTCACTCGCTGTCATGGAGCCTCGACTTTCGGGACAACAACCTGAGACCTAACCTGGTCCTCGAGACCCGTGTCGTTGACCTTCCGAACGCTATTATTCTAACTCATTCCTTTCGTAACTTAGCACTTGTATGTATCTCATCCTTGGTGTAAGTCCTAACCTCTATTTTCCTTAGCTTTAGCAAAAGATAAAAGTCATGGTTAAAAGTTTGGCTAGGGTTAGCTTGAATGAGTAGGAGAGCATGTGGAATTCTAGTACACTTTAAGTAATTATGATTTGGTATTCTTCTTTTTCCATTAACCTTTGCTAAGGAATAAAAAAGATGGAGTGAATGGTGTTGTAGTACAAGGAGAAGGGCTGGAGTTAGGAAATTTTGGTGGAACATTAAGGGAAGCTTAAGTCAAAAGGTAAAAATTTGGATATTTGAAAATTATTTGGGAAAAATGTAAAATTAGGAAATAAATATTAAATTAAATTAAAATGAATATTTAAATGGAAATTATATTTAATTTGGATGATTAGGATAAAGAGAAATGAAAAGGAAACGCGTTAAAGCAAGCTGGTGAGTGGCTAAAGCTGATTGGTTGGTCTAGGCAGCAGCTCGGACTCTAAGCAAGCAGCTCAATTAACCCGATGGTTCTCCCGATTCCCTCGTGCTATTTTCACCAGCTTTGGACCAGAGGAAGCTCTATGAGTTAGAAAGACGACCTAGGGCTGCCGAAGTGATTTGAGGTCGAGAAGCTTGAGAATTTGTCAAAATACTGAAGATTGTCGCAAAAACTGAGCAAATCAGACGAGTTAGCTTTAAGGAATTTTTCAAGGGTGCTCGGGAAGGTTTTTTGAGCTAAATTTTCTTGGTAAGCTAGTTAAGAGGTTAAAATTGAGTCCCATAATTTTTATTTGAAAGGAAATGGTGTTTTGAAGCTCTGAAAAATCGAGTTGGAAACAAGACTCTACTGGCCGAAGAGGCTGCCAAATATGCCGCGCCCACGCCCACATCCACCCCCTCGCCCAACTGCTGCCCACTAAGGTTGCCTATGACCATTTTGGATAATTTTTGACATTTTTGGACCCAAATTGATATTTTCTTAAATTATTGGCCAAAAAATGAAAAAAATATGAATTTTAAGCATTTTTTGAAATTTTGAGAATTTTGCAAAAATGTCCCTAAAAGGGTAAAAATGATAGAAATGGTAGAAATTAGGCTTGATATAGACAATGTGGATGAAATGTAGTTAAGTGATGATTATAAGAACTTCAAGGAGAGGATCTAATGGCTCGTAATTGATATTTCAGGTCATATTGAGGTTGGAAAAGCCTAGACCCTGAAGAACAGGCCGGGTAGTGAGTGACACCTTTCTTTCTCTGAAAACGATTCTATTTAAAATGTTTAACCAGGTTTTCTTATAAAATGTGATTTTATGATGATTTATTACATGATAAGCATGATGGCTGGTTATATTTCGTTTTATGGCATGAAAGGCATGTTTTATCTGTTTTCTACAAGTTTTGAAAAGCATGTTTATATGATGCTATTTATTGAGAAATGCTCTGTTTTCCATTGAAATATTTTACAATGAACTGTTTATGCAAAGCATACCTGTCTCTAAAATGTTTTCTAAGGGACCCAATGTTGAGGGACGTTGAGAAAGCATGTGGGCAACCCTGTGACTTAAAGGAGCTCAATGCTAAAGGACGAAGGACGTTGAGAAGGCATTTGAGTTTCCTAGAGACCCAGTAGTGAAGAACTCGGAGAAGGTACTTGCGCATCTCGAGATAGTCCTATGTGCACATAGTGATTGATGACCTTGTTGTGTTGAGATTACTCCACATCAGCCAAGGTTTTCGACGTTGGATGTGTCGAGATTACTCCACCCTAACTAAGGTTTGATTTTGACGTTGAGTGTGTTGAGCCTTGCTCTGCCTCAACTAAGGGAATTTTAAAGCAAAAGAAGGTTTGATGAGTTTGTAAACTGTATTTATGTAAAAAATCTGACTTATGTTTTATTTCAAGGCTTAACATGAGTTTTATGCTAAAGTTATGTTTTCTCTATTATTGAGTATGATTTGGTTCTCGAGTTGTGTTTAAAATACTATGTCACTCACTGGGCATTTAGCTCATGTTTCCATATTTTCTTTCCCACCCAGGTAGCGAAGAAGTTTCCAGTGCTTAGCCTACTCAAGCTCGCCTTGCTTAAGCTTCGAGTTATCAGAAGATACTTTGTATTTCAGTTGCTGTATGTGTAAATAACTATGTATATGTGACATGTAGACATAATCAGCTAGTAGTTGGGATATGAGACTGGTTATTGTATATGTCAACTAAGTTTATTTGTGAACAAGTTTGTAGTATCTGGTTATGTAATATAAAATTCTCACATTGTTGAATTTATGGGCATGGCTGATCTGAATGTCTATGTTATTAGAATAAGTGATATGGACAGTTATGTAAGTCATGTTTCAACAGGTTATTCAGGTACAGTTGGGCAGTGAACCTCACAAAAGGGGTGATGCTTGCTGTCCTCACATCTCTCAGGTTATGGAGGGTAATCTGGGAGGGGGGTGTGACACCTAGTGTGTCACCCGATGTATCGTCCTCGTCAATCACATCGCGGCCCTTTCTCCTGGCCCTTTCTCTGACTAGTGTTGATGTGCTTGCTTGTACACGTCAAGGTGCTTGCTTATCTTATGTCGACATGCTTCTTGTTCATGTTTGGGTGCCTTCATCACCGCTTCGCAACATGCAATGTCTCAACCTACATTCTCATGATACGGTTAAGACATTAAGCACCTAGGCGAGCAAGTTGAGTGGGCGGAAAAGGCAAGGACTATACAGGGGCATCGCCAAGACAGTGGCATGTTTGGCCGAAGGGGCTGACCTTGGACGTCGAGTAGCTGGACGCCTAACCGTGTTTAAGGTCAACAGCCAGTAGGGTTGCGGGAGTTTGACGCACGGTGCAGGTATGCACACCTGTGAGCAGTAAGCATGTGCAGGGAGTTGCGGCCTAGCGTCAGTGTTTGCGTGTGTGTAGTTGTGTGCCTATGCAGGAGTTGATGCATGAGGTGGGCTGCGCAGTGCTGCGGGCGTGACTTATTCGAGTTGTTGGGCTAGTGTCTAACCGAGTTGTATACCTAATTGCAACTCTCATTTCTTAGGGAATTGCCTAACCCAATTGATATTAGTGAGCTACTTCAAGTTTAATTTTGACTCTAAGGTCATAAATGGCTAGGATGAGATTAGAGAATTTAAAGAAGTGTCTAAAAAAGGAAATGAATCTTAGTTTCAAGACAAGAAGAATTGTGGAAGGTATACAACCCACTAAGGACCCAACCAAAGGAGTGAGTGACAATAAATGTTCTTTAGATTTTCCAAAGAATAGCATGTTAAACTCATGGTTTTCTATGATAATTTATAGGTTTTAGTAAGCATGTTTTTCATATGGTTCTACAAAGTTGACGATCATCGTTGCTTAGTTCAATTTTGCAATGTTTGCCTATGCTACCTATGTTCATGTCTGTTAGCAAAGTATTAATTTTAAACATGATAGTGCCTAAGCAATATATGAAAGGGACCCGATACTAAAGGACAAAAGAGAAGGTATTAAGGCAACCTTATAACTACTATGATTGGGACCCAGTATTGAAGGACAAGGAGAAAGTACTTTGGCAACTTGAATAATAAGGTCATTGGGACCCACCTGGACATGCAAGAAGGCTTTGAGCCATGTGTCGTGGTGCTAGCCCTTTAGGGGCATTTATTATGTACACATAGGAGGAAATTGACGTTGAGAGTATTAAGTTTACTCTACCTCAACTAAGGATAAGCGGAAGATGATGATTAAGTTGACGATGTGTTAAGTAAACCATGTTTTATCTCTATGCTACTAAGCTATAATACCATGAATTATGACTTGATTTCTCCATGTTTCTATTTCCAGTAGCAATTTTCTAATATATTATATGTTAAATTGTAAAAATGTTATCTGTCACTCGCTGAGCAATTTAGCTCACGATTTTCCTCCGTTTTTTCTATTCTCCAGGTAGCCAACGAGTTCCCGATGCTTAGCCTAATTGGGATGGTTTTGGGGTCAAGGACGGGGCAGGGATACGCTCCCCATCCCTGACTAGGAACCATATTTTAGTCCCCGATTTGAACTCGATCCCCGATCAAACTGAGGATTCCCTGCCCCAGTCGGGTAGGGACCCGTAGAGACTCGACCCCATGGGAATTTTTGCCAACCCTAACTACCAAGGCATTCCTCGAACTTTTGAAGGTATCGGGCTTAGGGACTTTAATGCTAGGGGCGCCATGTGTAGCGGGCATGAAGCTAGTAGACACACACATAATGCCTCAAATATTGCTCCAAAAAGCGTTGACTCTCTCTGTCTGGCCATCACTTTGAGGATGAAAGCTTTTCGAGAAGTTTAAATCTGTCGCCATTAGTTCAAATAGCTCTCGCCAAAATTTGCCTGTAAAGCGAGGGTCTTAATCACTGATGATGCTTTTTGGAGTCCCCCACAACTTTACCACGTTTTTTATGAATAGTCGGGTTGCCTCATCAACCTTGACATCCGCTAGGCAGAGGATGAAGGTAGCACACTTGCTAAACTTGTCAACTACTACCACGATGCTACCAAAGCCTTTGGACTTGGGCAGCGCCACGATGAAATCCATTGTGACACTATTCCAAGGCTCCTCAGCTATGGGCAGGGGCCCTAGTAGGTCGACAGGAGGCTGTTGCTCGACCTTGTCTTGTTGGCAGACAAGGCAAGTCTGCACATATGCGTCGACATCATCCTGCATCCAGGGTCAGTAGTACTTGTCTTGGACAAGGGTAAGAGTTCGATTCACACCTGAGTGGCCAGCCCAGAAGGAATTGTGGCACTACTTTAGGATCTCTTTCCGTAAGTTTCCCCACCTGGGCACGAAGAGCCTATTGTCAAGGGTGAGGATGGTGCCATTCTTCTCCCAAAACCTCCTAATTTGTCCTTCTTTGGTTAGCTTCAACATGTTTTTTGCTAGCTTATCTTGTTGCATGCCTTCCTTGATTTGGTCGAGGAAGTTGTTCTGTAAGCACCTAATTGGTAAGCACGTTCAAAAGCTTTAAGCGAACTAGTATTAATAATCTCATATTGTATATTAAAAAAAAAAAAAAGAGAGAGAGAGAGAGAGAAAGAAAAGAGAAAAAACCAAAAAAAAGGAAGAAGACAAAAGAAGGAAAGAAAAGAGAAGAAAAGGAAAAAGAAAAAGAAGAAGAAGGGATAAGGATGAATGCGTCGGTTATAACTTTCTTTGGACAGAAATTTTGCATTTTACTCATTTCCAAACTCCATTTTATGCTATTTTTCAGCTGCACGTCGTGGAGAGGTTGAAGAAGAGTTCTAGGGCAATTTCGTGCAAGGTTTTGGAAGATTTCATGGTAAAATTGAAGCTGAAACAGAAGCTTCATCTGTTGTCGCGTAGCTCGAACCAAGTCTGGTGTTTGGTGATATCGAGCTGAAGAGATTGAATTTTGGGCTAAAATTTTAAGGTTAGTAAGTTAACTTATCACTGGTGGCATGTAGATTTAGTTGTTTATAAGTGGGTTATTTGAGAGTATGTTATAAAAGTGTACTGGGTACAGGAAGGATTATTATATTATGATCATGCGTTAATATGGCTGAATTCTATGAATGTATACGTATGGAATGTTTGTGCAGGAAGTTATGTAAGATAGGGCAATATGCGTCACAAGAGGGGTGATGTATATTGTCTTCACATCCCCTTTCAAGTTAGGTAATCAGGGAGAGGGTGTGACATGCTCCGTGGCATGCTGGCGACAATAGGGACGAGTTCAGCTTTGCAGCTTAATGCGTCTGCCACAAGATTGGCTTTTTGGCTAGTACTCAAGCTTGAAATCAAATTCTGCCAAGAAGTCTTGCCATCGTGCTTGCTTTGGTGTGAGTTTCTTTTGAGTTTGGAAGTAGCTCATGGCGACATTGACTGTCATCACCACAAACTTGCTTCCAAACAAGTAGTGCCTCCATTTCCTCTTGAACATATTCTCCCTGAAGAAAGTAGAGGGCAAGGGATTGTTGTATGTGGATGTTGCATTAGATGGCAAGCCCGCCATAGCTATGTTGGACACAGGAGCTACACATAATTTCATGGATAAAAAAGAGGCAACATGGCTTGGCCTCAGCATTGTACGTGGGATCAAAGCAGTTAACTCGAAAGCCAATCCGGCAATGGGCATAGCCAAGAATGTTCCAACAAAGATTGGCCACTAGCAAGGTACATTGGACTTTGTCGCTATACCTATGGATGACTTCAATGTAGTCCTTGGCATAACTTTCTTCAAGAAAGCCCTAGCTTTCCTAGTCCCAGTCGCGAGTTCCCTTATGATACTTCAATTATGGAAGTGGGGACTCTTCACTCCTAGATGGCTTTTAACTTGTCACCATCCATCCCGATCTTCCCATACTTAATCACGTGTCCTAAGAAATTGATGCGCTTCTGGGCAAAAGCACATTTCTCTCTCTTCAAATATAGCTGATTCTGTCGTAGTTTATCGAGGACCAATCTTAAATGAACTTTATGCTCTTTTACTGTAGGGCGGTTGTACACGACAATGTCATCCAAGTAGACCACCACAAACTGATCCAAGTATTCATGAAATACTTGGTTCATCAGAGTACAAAACGTAGTTGGGGCATTTGTGAAACCGAAGGGCATCACAAGGAACTCGAAGGCCCCATATCTGATCACACAGGTGGTTTTCGGCTCGTCCCCCTTGGCAATGCAAACTTGGTAGTAACCTAACCTGAGGTCAAGCTTTGTGAAATATCGAGCTCCATTCAACTAGTCAAACAAATCAGTTATGATTGGCAAGGGATCCTTGTTTCGAACTATTACCTTATTCAAAGCCTTGTAATCGATGCACAATCATAGTGTCCCGTCCTTCTTCTTCTGAGTCAGGACTAGCCCCATAGGGGGCTTTTGCAGGGCGTATAAATCTCGTATTCAGCAACTCATCCAACTACTTCCTAAGTTAGCTAACTTAGGAAGGGCCATCCTATATGCGTTCTGTGCGGAAGGTTTGGTCCAGGGATAAGTTCAATCTCGTGATCAATCCCTCGTCGAGGGGATAAAGACTTCAGCAGGCTTTGCGGCATAATATCAACATACTCATTTAGAACTTCTTGAATCTCCAAAAAAACGAACTCAATTTCGACGAACTCATCGAGAATCAAGATGGCCATGAAGGTGGGTTCTTCTTGACTGCGACCTTTCTTCAGCTGAAGGGCAAAAATCATCCTTACTTCACCAGGTTGTTTTATAGCAGCTCAGACAACTGTGGGGTTACTGCTTGTGACAATCAGGCACTTGGCTAAAGGCATGAGGATGACCTTATGCTCCAAAAGGAACTCCATCTCGAACACAACATCAAAGTCATCCATGCACACCACAACTAGATCAACATTCCCAGTCCACTCGGCCAACTGCAAGGGTACCCTCTTGGACACTCCGACAATTGGTAGGGCCTCTGAATTGACTGCTTCATCTTACCTGAATCTCTTTCGATTTTCAATTCCAAGCGGCAAGCTTCCTATTCGGAAATGAAGTTATGTGTTGTACTAGAGTCTGCCTAAGGTGCCTTTAGCAGGTTTGGAGTTGATGACTGTGTCAACAAACATAAGCCCCTTTTCTGGAACATCCTTCTAGGGGGAGACTTTCCTCTGTATTGCAGACAAGAACTTCAGCGCCCCCATTCGAGGGATTTCCTCATCCTCTTCTTTCTCCGCCTTAGCTTCCACCTCTTATTCATTACAACTTTGTACTGAGGTTTGTAAGGCCGTCAAGGCTCACCGATGTAGACATTCGGCTACTCGGTGGGACCCCTTGCACAGGAAGCAAGATATGGGTCTTGATTGATTCTGATTGGCTTGATAAGACCCCCAGGAGGGGCCTACACTTGAGGATTGCAGCTTCTTTTTAGTTCCGAAGTTCTTCGAGGGACTGGGTTTGCTGGCCTTGTACCCAGAACTCAGTGGTACAGCATTCTTCTTTTGCGAGGCTTGTTCACCACTGTAATCCAACAGTCTCTTGGCGGTGGGCAGGGCAAATCCAAGGTCTTGGATTTTCTGTTCGTATAACTTAGTCATGGCCCATGGCTTTAAGCCCTCGACAAAACAAAACACCTTATCCTTCTCAGACATATCTCAGATGTCCAACATAACGGCTGAGAACTATTTTACATACTCTTGGATGGTTCTCATGTGTTTGAACTCTCTTAATTTCTTCCTTGCAATGAACTCTACATTCTCGGGGAAGAATTGAGCCCTTAGTTCTTTCTTGAAGTCTCCCCAAGTATCGATGGTGCACCGACCATCCTGCACATCGTTAACTTTGGACCTCCACCACAGTTTCGCATCATCAGAAAGATGCATAGAGGCCAACGTAACCTTGATCTCCTCTGAGATGGTTCCACTCGTTTTAAATTATTATTCCAAGTCAAAGATGAAGTTCTCAAGTTCCTTAGCATCACAATTTCCACCGAAAGCTTTAGACTTCGAGATCTTGAACTTGTTGGGCATAACGAGTTCTTGATTCGGGATTTGGTTCCTAACAGCACGCATCATTAGGTTAACATGCGTCTTCATCTCAGCCTTGATGGCTCCTACTGTTGTTCTAAAATCGTCAGTCAAGTCGTTAAACAGCTTCAACAAGACCTTGTGGGAGCTATCGAGCTGTTCGACATGTTCTTCCATGTGTACGACAAAGCTTGTAGAACTATCCCCACGTTCAAAACTACTAGGACATGTAGCTTTGTTTTCCAAGGAATCAACCCTTAGCGTCAATTACGTGATCAGTAGCGCATCTACTCGAGCATTCAGCGCATCGCTCTTTGACCTTCTTATTCAACCCTTCTAATCGGGCTTGGATGAATCTCACATTGTCGGGAATTTCCCTCAAATATAGCCATTACTCTTCAATTTCAATAAGTCGCTCAAACTTCAACTTGTTCAATTGCTTTGTAGTCAGCATGATAGTGGTACTCAATAACCGATGAGCTAACTAAGCTTTGATAATGCTTGTCACAATCGCCAACTTTCGACTTCGGGACGGGCGATTGTGCAACACTGCTCTAACCAGCAAGCAAGTCAGACGTACAAAAACCGTAGGTCGCGGACAACCTTGGTGGATGATGTAGCCCCTACTCACGTTTTGAGACAAAATTGTTTTATAAAACGGAAGAGAGGAAAAGCTTTGAAAATATCATTAAAAAAAGCATTGAGGACTGACAGTTGCAAGAAAGCTTGTTTGCAAATAGTACAACAATACTTGGTTGGGAGTCAACTAGTGGGTTTCCCCTATAGAAAATTCTAAGCAAAAACTAGTCTGTCAGCCTTGCATATCGAAACTAGCGAAACATCACTTTAAAGAAAAACAACATGAAAATAAAAACAACTTACTAAGCTACTTACAAAACATAAAAATAAGGTGGTTGAGGATGGTTTGGGCATGCGACCATAGGCAAATACTTCCTCGACAAGCATGCCCAAGACAACAAGCTCCCTAAGAAGCTTCCACCTAGGCGAGAGGTGGACCATGAGATTGAACTGGAGCTGGGGGCCAAGCCTCCCGCCATGGCTCTCTACCGTATGACGCCCCTTGAGCTGGAAGAACTCTGGAAGTAGCTCAAAGATTTACTTGATGTCGACTATATCCAACCCTCCAAGGCCCCATACGGCGCACCAGTGCTCTTCCAAAAGAAAGATGGCTCTTTAAGGTTGTGCATCGAGTACCGAGCACTCAACAAGATTACCATAGAAAATAAGTATCACATCCCATTGATAGCCAACTTGTTCAATCAGCCTGAGAAAGCGAGGTACTTTAGCAAAATTGACTTGGGCTCGGGACACTACCAAGTAAAGATAAAGGCTGGAGACGAACCAAAGACCACGAGTGTGACTCGATATAGAGCAACTTGGATGTTAAGTACCACTATCATGTCGGCTACAAAGCGACTGAACAAGTCACAATCTGAGCGACTTACTGAGATAGAAGAGCAATGGTTATATCTGAGGGAAGGCCCCGACGATGTGAGATTCATCCAAGCCCAGTTATAAGGGTTGGATGATAACGTCAAAGAGATCGATGCGCTGAATGCTCGAGTAGACCCCCTACCCATCATGAAATTGATGCTAATGGTTAATTCCTTGGAACACAAAGCTACACCTCCTGGTAGTTTTGAACGTGGGGATAGCTCCACAAGCTCTGTCACACACATGGAAGAACGTATCGAAGAGCTCGATAGCTCTCACAAGGTCATGTTCAAGCTGTTTAACGACTTGACCGACGATTTTAGAACAACAATAGGAGCCATCAGGGTTGAGATGCCTGAGATGAAGACTCAGGTTAACCTGACGATGTGTGCTGTTGGGAACTAAACCACGAATCAGATGCCCATTATGCCCAATAAGTTCAAGATCCCAGAGCCCAAAGCCTTTAGTGGGAACCGTAATGCCAAGGAACTGTAGAACTTCATCTTTGACATGGAACAGTACTTTAAAGCAAGTGGAACGTGTCAGGGGAGGTTAAGGTCACGTTGGCCTCTATGCATCTGTTTGATGATGCAAAACTGTGGTGGAGATTTAAAGTTAACGATGTCCAAGATGGTCGGTGTACCATCGATACTTGGGGAGATTTCAAGAAGGAACTAAGGGCTCAATTCTTCCCCGAGAATGTAGAGTTCATAGCAAGGAGGAAGCTAAGGGAACTCAAAAACACGGGAACTATCCGGGAGGACGTGAAACAATTCTCCGTTATTATGTTAGATATCTGAGATATGTCTAAGAAGAATAAGATATTATGTTTTGACATGGGCTTAAAACCATGGGTCAGGACAAAGTTTTATTGACAGAAAGTCCAGGACCTAGCCTCTACCCCAGCTGCTGCCAAAAGACTGTTAGAATACAGTGGTGATCAGATTCTGCAAAAGAAGAATACGATGCTACCGAGTTTTGGGTACAAGGCCACTAAACCCAATCCCCCGAAGAACTTCGGTTCGGAAAAAAAGCCGCAATCCTTAGGTGCAAGCCCCTCCCGAGGCCCTACCCAGCCAACCAGAATCAATCAAGGCCTATCTCTTACTTCTTGTGCAAAGGCCCCCACCGAGTGGCCGAGTGTCCACATCAAGGTGCCTTGACGGCCTTACAGGCCTTAGTACAAAGTTGTAATAAATTTAAGACAGAAGCAGAGGCGGAAAGGGAAGAGATGAGGAAACCTGTAGAATGGGGCCACTAAAGTTCTTATCCATAATTCAGAAGAAAACCTTCCACTAGAAGGATACTGTAGAAAAGAGGCTTATGTTTGTTAACACAGTCATCAACTCTAAACCTGCTAAAGACACCATAGTAGACTCTGGTGCAACACATAATTTCATTTTTGAACAGGAAGCCCGCCGCTTAGAACTAAAAACTTGAAAAAGATGCGGGTAAGATGAGAGCAGTTAATTCAGAGGCCCCTACCAACTATTGTAGTATCCAAGAGGGTACTCTTACAGCTGGCCGAGTGGACCGAGAATGTTGATTTGGTTGTGGTGCGAATGGATGACTTTGACGTTGTGCTCGAGATGGAGTTCCTCTTGGAACACAAAGTCATCCCCATGCGCTGCTTGGCCAAGTGCCTAATTGTCACCAACAGTAATCCCACAGTAGTCTCAACTGATATAAAGTAACCTAGTGAAGTAAGAATGATTTCTACCCTTCAACTGAAGAAAGGTCTCAATCGGGAAGAACCCACCTTTATGGCCATCCCGATTGTCGACGAGTTCACCAAAATCGAGTTTGTTGCTCTAGAGATCCAAGAAAATTTGAATGAGTATGTTGATATCATGCCACATAGTTTGCCAAAGTCTTTACCCCCTTGACGAAGGATTGATCACGAGATTGAACTTATCCCCGGAGCCAAACCCCCAGCGAAGAATGCGTAAAGCTAGCTGAACTAAGAAAGTAGTTGGATAAGTTGCTAAATGCGAGATTCATTCGCCCTGCAAAAACCCCATATGGGGCCCCAGTCTTGTTCCAAAAGAAGAAGAACGAAATGATAAGATTGTGCATCAATTATAGGGCTCTAAACAAAGTAACAGTTCATAACAAGTATCCCTCGTCGATCATCACTGATCTATTTGACCAATTGAATGGAGTCCGATATTTCACGAAACTCGATCTCAGATCAGGCTACTACTAAGTTCGCATTACCAAAGGGGATGAACCTAAGACTACTTGTGTAACTAGATACAGGGCCTTCGAATTCCTTATGATGCCCTTCGGACTCATCAACTCCCCTGCCACGTTCTGTATGCTTAAACCAAGTATTTCATGAATACCTTGATCAATTTGTGGTGGTCTATCTCGATGACATTATCGTGTATAGTCCTACTTTGGAAGAGCATAAAGTTCACCTCATACTAGTATTTGATTAACTATGGCAGAATCAACTCTATGTGAAGAAAGAAAAATGTGCTTTCGCCCAAAAGCGTACTAGCTTCTTGGGTCATGTGATCAAGTATGGGAAGATCAGGATGGATAGTGACAAGTTAAAAGCCATTCAGGAGTGGAGAGTCCCCACTTCCGTGTTTGAATTGCATTCCTTCTTAGGACTGACAATTATTACTGTCGTTTTGTTGAAGGATTTTCGAGAAGAGTTTTCCCCCTGAATGAGTTGTTGAAGATAGATACTACTTGACAGTGTTCAGCCGAATGTCAGTCGTTCTTCGAAGAGCTAAAAGCGACCATGACGAGGGGCCCTGTCCTTGGTCTGGTTGATGTGACAAAACCATTTGAAGTAGAGACAGATGCTTCGAATTATGCCCTCGGGGGCGTCCTTCTCCAGGAAGGTCACCTAGTAGCTTATGAAAGCCGAAAGCTCAATAGCGCAGAAAGAAAGTACACTACCTCTGAGAAGAAAATGCCCACTGCTTAAGAGTTTGGAGGCAATATTTACTGGGGTTGTGTTTCGTAGTCAAGACCGACAATAGTGCAATATGCCACTTTTTCAGTCAGCAAAAGTTGACACCAAAGCAGGCGCCATGGCAAGAGTTCCTAGCCGAATTTAACTTCAAAGTTTGAGCACAAGACGGGGAGGAGTAAAAAAGTTGTCAACACCCTTAGCCGAAAGGGTGAGCATGTGGCCCTGTGCATGCTAGCCCATATTCACTCAAGCAAGGTCGACGGGCCGATGCGCGAGAGCATTAAAGGAGACCCTTCCGTTCGAGCTGTCATAGCATTAGCCAAAGTCGGCAACACTACACAATTCTAGGTTGAGGGGGACTTGTTGTTGACAAAAGGCCGCATGCCCAAACCATCCTCAACCACCTTATATTTATGTGTTGTAAGTAGCTTAGTAAGTTGTTTTCAATTTCCTGTTGTTTTCCTTTCAAGTGACGTTTCGCCAATTTTGATATGCAAGGCTAACAGATTAGTTTTTACTTAGAATGTACTATAGGGGAACCCCACTAGTTGACTCCCCGACTAAGTATTGTTGTACTCTTTTCAAACAAGCTTTCTTGCAATTGTTAGTCCTCAATGCTTTCTTTAATGATGTTTTCAAAGTTTTTCCTCTTCCCGTTTATAAAACCATTTTCTCTCAAAACGTGAGTAGAGGCTACATCATACACCGAGATTGTCTGCGACCCACGGTTTTTGTATAGCTGACTTGCTCACCAGGTTAGAGCAGTGCCACACAATCGCCCGTCCCGTATTCGAAAGTAAGCGATTGTGACACTAGGCGCGCGCAAGGCCAGGTAGACACACGGGCGTCACAGGCGCACGCCTGGCAGCACGCACACAGTGTGCGGGAGACGTAGCCTTGGTGCCATCCTGGTACAAGTGATCAAGTGCAGACCCAAGATGAGGCAAGCTTGATCCGAACATGGGGAAGTGCAAGCCATCAAGCTCTTGGCCACATAGCTTGTATGTACGACATGTGGCAGGCATTTGGAGAGACTTAATATGAGATTATTATTAAGTGTGCTTCTCCAAATAAACTAGCAAGTATGATCATAGGCAAGAATAGTGGAAATCCATGATCATGGACATCATGGATGGTTATCCCCTAGTTTATAGGAAGGTGGTCCCAAAAATAGGCTTAGTAAGAAGTTGAGGAGAAAAGTTAGGAGAAGGCGCCCATGTCCCTTTCCTAAAATGTAGGAAGTAGTGAGACATAGAGAGTGGCCCGATTTTGTAGGGAAGTGGGCAGTGAACTCCCACTAAGGGCCACTCCTCCACAATTCTCTCCTACACGTTCTCCCCTCCTATTCCTATATAAAGTGTGAAACTTGGGACTTGTCCAAGAGTACCGGAAAGAGCCAAACACATCTCACAAGTCCAATTGTATTGGTGTGAGATTCTCTCTTTGTGTAGTGTTTTGGTTGGGTGTATCTTGTCAAAGAGCTCCTAGCTCCATCCCTTGTAAGTAGTGGTTTCGATATAATAATAAAGTTATATTTCTACTATACTCTTGTGTGCTATCCTTACCCATAAACAAGAGAGTTTAAAGGCACGAGGTTTAGAGAGAGGTTGAACAGCAATCTAGCCTACCTCGAGTGTATTTGGGCCCAATTAAAGGCTGGCCAAGGGAGAACCTTGCGCCGCACGGGGAATTCCTCGAAAAAAATATACGCACCATGCTTCCGACTTTCACCCTCTTGACACCTAGCCACTTGACTAACCCCAAAGGCTTACTTCGCATAACTTTAGACATCAAGTCCGACCAAATGCTGCACGCTTAGTTGTTCGAAACTACAACTACGTGACAGAGTGGTATCAAAGTCGTACATGTGAAGTTGGCCAAGCGAATCTAAAGGCGAGTTCGTGACACTATATGGATGAGGAAGTGCGCTTGGGCAACGCACCCTGCCTGCACTTGGGGATGGGTGTCTGCCAAAATGAGTCTTCCTAACAGACGGGGGAGATCTTTGTGGGAGTATGTAGGGAACCAATTACATTACACCACATGGTGATCCTAAGGAGCGAGTTTGTACTCCCCCATGCACGAGAATGAACATAAATCAGGTGGGGGAGAGTGTCACGTATCAAAGATCGGGACATGCGTGACGAGACACGAGTAGGCTAGTTAGCTCAAGAAACGCTCGTCGAGGTAAGCAGAATAGCATTGAAGCGAGGTATGTGCTAGAGGTGTATGTCTAATCCTGAGTTAGGTAGCTGACCCGTTAAATTGGGGAGCTTATCGCTAGTCTAAGACTTGACTAGGACAGATGGCATATCACCTTAGCACCGCACCGGTTTGGCGTTATCCCCGCTCCCCTGATAAGCCCATGGGAGGCGAAGCCAGTCTAACTCGAGAGTATGATGGAAGGTTTACCTCAGGATGGGCGCGACTGAGGTGCCACACGAGTGTGCCACTGTGCAAGGACTCTAACCCCGTGACATATGTCAGTCATAGCTGATAGGCTAGATGGGTGCAAGCGATTTGAGTAAGGCTTGCAGAAGAATAATCATACTCCAATGCTAGTGAGTGCAGAGTGATTGGTTTTGATTAGTTAGTTCAGGTTGTTGTAAGAGTTGAGAAAAGTCTAGCTGTGGAGGAAGATCAAGGCGTTATAAGAGAAATTATTCTCAGCTGAAAATGAAGTTGAGCATCGAGCAGTGTTTCAAACTGTAAACCAGCCAAGACTTGAAGTAGTGGTTGGTGAATTTAGTGATAGTGTAAGACAGAGAGGTCAAGTACATAGACGAAAGCAGTAGGAAAAAGGTATGTCATGGCTCAGCAAGAAGCTGAGGAGACTTCAGGTGTTGTGACAAGTATATTACTTATTTGTCTTGTGAATGCTTATGTGTCAATTGATCCAGAGCTACGCATTCACTCATCTCTAGTACCTTTGTTAAGTAGGTGAATGAGGGAATTAGGCCTCAAGTTGATGCCTTGTTAGTGTATACACCTGTTGGTAATTTTGTGGTTATTGATTATGTCTATCGAGGTAGCAACGTATTAGTTGCTATTCTAGCTAAGTTAGTAGGCTCGTTGCTTTCCAACTTAGCCGAGTTGGATGTTATTCTAGGCATGCTTTTTCTATGGAAGTAACATACTTCTGTTGATTGTTTAAGAAAGAAATGAGATTTGAGAAGCCAGGAGAGACTGAAGTAGCATTTAGAAGAAGGAGAAAGATTCTTTCTACGTGCAAATTGAAGTAGTGTTTAGAAGAAGGAGAAAGATTCTTTCTACGTGCATAGTGTTTGCAGTGAAAGCTAATAAGATGATGAATAAAGGTTGTAAAGCATACCTAGCTTATGTAACTGAAGTTAAGTCAGGTAAGTTAAAACCAAAGAACGTGCCAGAGGTATGTAAGTATTTGGATGTTTTTCTGAAGAATTATCAAGTTTGCCACCTGATTGAGAGTTAGAGTTCCCCATAGACTTGGTTCCAGGTATGGCTCATATTTCTCAAGCACCCTTGAGAATGGCACTAACAGGTTGAAGAGAAGGTTAGTAGTAATACCTTTGTATCACTTCCAAAGTCGGGTAAGGGTTTGAAGTTGATTGTGACGCTTCTTGTCAGGGGTTAAGCTATGTTCTTATGCAGAATGGAAAGATAATAGCCTATGTTTCTAGACAGCTTAAACTTCATGAGAGTAGCTAACCTACATTCATACTCATGATCTAGAGTTAGCTACAATAGTGCTAGTTATACAGATATTGCGGTATTGTCTGTTTCGTGCGAAGTGTCATGTCTATACAGACCCCAAGAGGTTGAAGTATATCTTTGATCAAAAGAAGCTTAACATGAGGCAAAGAAGATGGTTGGAATTGGTCAAATGTTATGATTAAACTATCGAGTATCACCTAGGTAAGGTGAGTGTTGTAACTGATGCTTTGAATAGGAAATCAAGAGGTGATTAAGTTTTGTGATTGCTGTGAAGATTGTTGTGCTTAAGGAGTTCAAGAGTTGTGCTACTACTCTAGCAGTTACTGGAAATGGAGGTTTGTCAACACATTTCTAATTGAGACCCAAGTTAGTTGATGAAATGGTGAGAAAACAGTTAGAGGATTTTGTGATTATGAAGTTGATGGAAGAAGTAAAGGCCTATCCGATATTGGACTGAGTTAAAAACTGACGAAGTATGGGTTAAGCAAGATAGAATTTGTGTGCCAAGATCCAGAAGTTGATCAGGTTATCCTAGAAAAGGCACATAGTCAACTTACGTTATGCATCCTAGACATACCCAGATATAGCATATTTTATGGGATTCTTATTGGTGGTTAGCTATGAAGGGAGAAATAGTTGAGTTGGTTGCAAGTGTTTATTTTGTCAACAGATTAAATCTAAGTGTCAATGATCAACAAGGTTGCTAAATCCACTCCCTATTCCTGAGTGGAAGTGGGAGCATGTGGTGATGGATTTCTTATTTGGATTGCCTCGAATTTCAAGTGGTGTTGATAGAGTTTGGGTTATTGTAGACCGACTTTCAAAGACAGCATGTTTCCTACAACCTATACGTTGGACAAGTTGGCACAGATGTACGTAGATGAGATTGTGAGTCAGTACAAAGTTCCAATATCGATCGTATCTAACAAAGATCCCAAATTTATTTCTAAGTTCTGGACAAATTTGCAGCAACCTATGGGTACTAAGTTGCAATTTAGTACGGTTTTTCATCCTCAGACTAATGAACAATTAGGGAGGAAGATCCAGCTTTTAGAAGATATGCTTCGAGCTTATGCATTACAGTTTGAATGTAGTTGGGTTGAACATTTGTCGTTGATGAAGTTTGCTTACAATAACAGCTACCAGCCAAGTATAGGTATGGCTCCATACGAAGCACTGTATGAGAGACCATGTAGGACTCCAATGTCTTAGAGTGAAGGAGAAGAAAGAATGTTAATTGGAAAATAGTGCAGATTACAGCAGAGAAAGTCGAGATGATTAAGGAAAACCTAAAAGTAGCTTAAGATAGACAAAAAGATTATATAGATAACAGGAAAAGAGATCTTGAATTTGAGGTTGGTGATCGAGTTTTCCTTGAGTTATCACCATGGAAAGGAGTTTTAAGATTCGGAAGGAAAGAGAAAGTAAGTTCGAGGTAGACCAATAGCTTATAGGTTAAGCTTTGCTTATGGAGATGTCTAAGATCCATAACTTATTTCATGTTTCAGTGTGGAAAAAGTATGTCCCTAGTCCTACTCATGTGCTTAAAATGCAACCCGTGGAGTTAAAAAAAGACTTAACTTATGACGAAGAGCCAGTTCATGTATTGGATGACAAGAAACAAGTTTTGAAGAGCAAAGTGATTCTTTTAATAAAGATGTTTTGGAGAAAACATGGCGTGGAGGAAGTTACTTGGGAATCGAAGGAGAAAATGATCCAGACGTATCCACACTTGCTTTCATGAAGCTAGAGCTTACTGAATTTCGAGGACGAAATTCTTATAAGGAGGTGGTAAATTATAAACCCTACTTTCATTCTCCTAGTGCTAAGCTAAGTAAGTTGTTAGAAGATGTGGACTTAGAAATTTATCATTGTTTATGATTGATAATGCGTGGAAAAGGTGCCTTACGAAGAGCCTAAGAGATAAACTTAGCAGTGGGGATGAAGAGTCTAAAAGGACAAGGTGTTTTAGCTTGATAGGTAGTAGTCGAGTGCTATTGAGTAGAGTAGGCAGCATTTGTGTGTGCTCGTGAGGAGAGTGGCCGGCATTGAAAGGAGGAAAAGTTGTGAAAATTCAACTAAGGGTTGGAATGGGGCGTGGAAAACTTATAGGTAGCCGAGCCTAAGTGTTGTGGATGATCCAGGCACAAGTGTAATTGAAGGCTAGATGAGTAAACTTGTGGTCGTTGACAAGAAGAGATGGATGCGTCCTAGTGTGTGTTCTGCAAGTGATGGGGATGCGTCTTTGATGGCTTGAAGTGTGTAGACAAGTGAGGCATGATACGTCTTTGGTATTGAATGACAAGAGGCATGATGCATCCTTGTGTGCTTGACTTAAGGTTGTGGACAAGAGGGAGAGGATGCGTCTTGGTAAGCTTAAAGTGGTAGACAAGGAATAGGTGGTGCGTCCTAGAATGAGTTTGGAGGAGCTGACAAGAGAGGGATGATGCGTCCAATGGGGCGCTCATCAACAAGTTGAAGGCTGCGTGCAAGGCTAGTAGCCAAGGGAAGGTGAAGAACCTTTAAAAGGTTGTCAACTATGTGTAAAAGTGAAAATTCTGGGGGGATGCGTTCATGTCTCTTCCTTAAATGGATAAGTATGACATTTTAATATTAATTACGCCTAATTAGCTGTCAAATTAAGGTTGAGTGTGATGTTGGTAAGCAGGAGGTGTCAAGGTAAGATTCTACATGAAGTTCCAGTGAAGACTCTAAACAGTAGCTCAAACGTTGAAGTGAGGTTTGCACAAATTACTCGTGCTATCTGAGAAATTCTTCGACCAAAATTCTCCTATTTGAGTCCAATATGAGGGAAAGGGCTATCGAAAGGGAAGTTAGAGAGGAAGAAGTCGAGATTCAAAAGAGAGTCAAGGTTGTTCATGCTATCAAGCAAACTGGAGCAGAGTGGGAAGATTGAGTGATATCTGGCGAAAGAAAAGGAATTAGAAGCTGAATTTTGAGGAAATTGTTGTTTGTGGCTTATGAACTGTTAATCAAGTGAATGTATTTTATGAGCATAAGAGAACACAGAATGACAGTAGATGTCATAAAAGGGATGATGTTTTGTTGTCCTCACTTTGGGGACGGTGTGACGGCTTGAGAGTGCACTTGTTGGGCATCCCATATAAATGAACATGAGCTCATAATGTTTACAAAGGTGAGCTCAGTAAGACTTCGACATGCCCTTTTCATATCTATGAACACAAGCAAGGCCTCTTCGTTCCTTCTTACATAGACCAAGTCGTCTATCATTACATTATAAGTAATCTAATCATGAACCTTAGCTTCAGTTTCCTCAAAATCCTCATAGGCACCATCGAGGTTCTCAATACTAAAATACATTGTAATCAACAAGTTAATCATAGAAGTTTTGCTAAGATATCCAGCTTTAATCACCAAAGAATGCACCTGATTTCCCAAATCTTTAATTTCCTTGGTACACAAACTCAAGATACAAGCAAAAGCGCAATTGTCAGGCTTAACACCCATCTGCATTTCATAAAAGGTGTTCATGGCAACCCAATCACGCAACATTATCCTTTGACATTATATCAAACACCTCATATGCATATTCGATATGACCCAATTTCGTACAAGTTGACAACAGCATAGTCCAAAAATAAACATTTGGTTTCTCAATCTCTTGAAAACCCCTTCTCAAAGACCCAAAATCCTTTGTTTTGGAATAAAGCAAAAGAATGGTATTCACAACATGAGGGTAGAATTCCAGCCCAAATCGAACAACATAAGCATGGAGTGGAGACCCAAAGGCAATGTCACGAAAGTTGGCACAAACAGCAAGTGTAATGGAGAGATTGTAGTGGTTAGGCTTGATATTGAAGCAATGCGATGAATGGATTTGAGTGAAGAGTCGTAAAGAGTCAAAGTAACGACTTGAACACTTGAGCTTTGCAAGTAAGCAGTTGTATTCAAGGAGGTCTTGGGAAGCACTTTCAGTAATTGTTTCCAAACTACACATTGCATATTGGAGCTTCTTCATTACTCAACTCGAGACAAATTGATATTCATCCCCTTTATAATTGCACGAGACTTTCCTACCTCTTTCGCACACAGTCTCACCAAAATGCATGGGTCCTACAACATGGTTTTAAATCATGCTCTATCAACAACATGCTCTCAAAATTAATCATAAAGTTATTCAAACATCTCAACAAATAAACATGCTCATAATCATAAGATCGTATAACACCTCCTCAAAATGCTAGTCAATAGAACATCCCAGATCATAGATTCAAGACATCAAATATTTAAATCATAAATATAATGTGAATATAACACACAAAATGCAAGCACATAACAACAGGCCCAACATGTAAAATTCTACTTGCCTATGGTATTGTGCTTCTAGAACAATTCTAATAGTTAATAAACAATGAAGACAACACTTTGAGGTCAAACTTGAGTTCTAACTTCTAAGTACTAATTTGAAACAAACTTGAGTTCTAACTTCTAAGTACTAATTTGAAACTAAAAGAGTGTCAATGAGATATTATCTTACCCAAAACAATCTTAGCTTTTAATTTGAAAACTATGAATCAAGGCCAAACTACGAGAGTTCCAAGAGTTGGGGATCAATCTAGATTACTCTTAACAGGGCTTTACTACCTTACTCACAAAATGAACTTTGATGCTTGCTGAAAAGCGTAGATCTGCTACAATCCAAAGCTATAAACAGAAATTTTCTAAAGGTTATAAGCCAAACTTCAACACTTGAAAAAGTTTAAAATGAGTTTAAAGCGAACTAGTACCTTCTGAATGCCACGAAACGGCATCGAACACTTAGTGGTTGGTGTTCAAATACGCTTAACCTGTAGATTTTGAAGCCGTTAGGTTACTAATCTTAAGTCGACTGAGGATAGATTAGTGTTGAGGATAGATTAGTGTCGATTCTTGTAGAAAGATGGGAACTGCCGTTGGAACAGTGTTGAAACTGCGTGGGAATTCCAATCTGAGTTCCTTGGAGCGTCGAGACTCGCCAGAAGAAAGGGAGAAGGCTGATTCGTACTCCTCACATGCTACAGTGCAAGGCAAACGCCGGAATTCGCTGGAAATCGAAGTTTCTGCTACTCGTGAGTGCAGACACCGTCGAAGGTGGGAGCCTCGTTCGTGCGTGGGTCAGTCTCCTGTTCGTCGAAGAGCTCGCACCGCTGCTGTCAAAACTGTTGCCGCATGGGTTGGCGTGGATCGGTCACCGTTGGAGAAGGAGAAGATGTCGGAGATGGGGAAGGTGGCCGGAGAAGGAGAGACGTGAGGGAGGAGAGGGCCGGCGGTTGGAACAAACTGACGAGGGGTAGGGACTGGGTGCGTGATACTAACCTCATTGGCGAGGCCGAAATCCAAAGGTCAGCTTAAGCCCAGTTTGGATCAAAGTCATCTTAGTCTAGCTAAGTTCAGCCTATGTATTCATTGAATTAAATATGAATCACCACTATTAAGATAACCTATTTAGATCGGTTAGTTGGGTCAATTCAATGGACTTATCATTGGACCAATTTAAATATATGCATACTTATCGTTCTATATATATTATAATTTATATATTAAAAAAGTAATTTTTTAAATATATTTAGACTTAGCATTGTTTTTAGTTGACATAAATTTTCAAAGTATTAAGACAATTGAACACTAAATAAAACTTTATAATATCAATTTTTCTAGAAAAAGTAATAAAAATAAAATAAATTAATAGCAACACAATTCTAATAAAATTTAGTTTAAAATCTAAAATATAAATATATATTTTTAAATAATTAAATATTTAATATTTAATAGGCTAATTAATGGGTCGACTAATCCATGTTCGACCTAAAACTTTGATCCAAAAAGAGCAAGCCCAAGAGTTGGATCATGGGTTTGGCTATTGAAAGTTGGGATTGCCCAATCCAAGCCCAAACAATGCCTTAGGCCCTTTGGAACGGCTTGGGTCGAGCTTGGGTCTTCACTTTTTAGGGTCGGGCTGGATCTGGCCAACCTAGTGATGAGGGTGACGTGACACTGAGAGGGAGAAAGATTTGGGGAAAAGACTAGGAAATTGTGAGAAATACCCTCCTAGGGCCCGTTGGATAACGTTATTGTTCCCTTTTTCTTCTTTTTTGAGAACAACAAACAAGATTATGTTTAATTATTATTCTTGTTTTCTATTTCTCGAGAAAAAGAAACAAAAACAGAAACTTGTTTGATAACGATTTCTTGTTTCTTGTTTTTTATTTTTTTTATATAATAATATAATATAAAAAGGGGAAATTTGTACGAGAGAGAGAAAGAGCCAGAGCAAGAGTGAAAGAGACAAGAGTGATTGTGAGTGAGGAAAGGGAGCAAGGGCGAGAGTGAGAGAGTTGGTGTAACGACCCGACCTTCAATTGACAGGACGCTACACTATGCATGAATATTTTCAGAAACACTCTAGAAATTAGAGGTGATGTGACACATTTTAACATAATGTCGGACCAAAATTAAATTCGGACATTTTATTTAAATCAAATATAAAACAATTAAATAATTTAGCGGGGTCCCCTTAAACAGTTTGACTAAAATCTCACGAAATAATCAGAACAACGGAAAGAATAGATGAATGAATGAATAATGGATAAATGTTCACAACTCGACATAATCACCAACCAACACTCTATGTCCCAGTCTAAGATGCAGAAGCGATAATAGTCCCGTGGCATGGTCACGGATTCCTCTTGTCATACGCCTGTCCATCCTATCCCTTACCTAATAAAAATCATAGAAAAGGGTGAGTAATATTACTCAGTAAGAGACCCACTACTGGGCCCACCAAGTGAGGTTGTTATCCTTTATCATGTGCACCCGTGCACCCAATATAGACATAAGCATAGGTAGTGACTCAAAGGTACGCAATGATCCCGAAAGGTCATAGTTGTAAAAATAAACATAGGTGGTGATCCCGATGGACACCCTATCGTAATCAGCACGATAACAGGATAACAATCACCGCGACATAGCATGTATCACTAACATAATTAAGAGGGTTTCCAATTTGTCGCAATAAGTTAAATAATTATCATACAGTGGACACAATAGGTGTTACCATAACACATTCTAGTACAGTAACCATAACTTGGCCATAACCAAACAATGCGATATCACATTCCATATACCAGCCAAAATTCATACAATAACCAGAATTAGCCATTAAGCAACCATAAGCGTCAACATAGGCATAGACTCAGTAGTAGATCCCTTACCTATGGATGCCTAAAAGCAACCACAACTCCCAACTCCGGATTCCCAAACACTAGCACTTTCAATCTTAGCCTTCTCCAAAGGCCCTTCGAAGACAGATCAAGAACCAACACAAGGGTATCAAACGTTACACCCAAGAAGTACTCAACCAAGGCAAAAAAATAAAGGCAAGGGAACCAATCCTTATTAAGAACCCACCCAAGCCCATGGAACCGACATGAGACTGCCGGCGGCGACTGCAACCAACGGGACCCACGAATGCCAGCGTTAGACTCATGGCAGCAGCAGGTGGACTCGCGACGACAAGCGAACTGATAACTTGTAAAAATACAAGTTATTATAGTCACTATTTGAATTAATTAGAGTAAATTTAGAGCTGAACGCATGATTCTGGAAGTTGAATTATGTAAAATGTATCACCATGCGATGGCACTATTTACAAAACAAAATACCTAAAAAATTATGAGGTTTTCTGTTCTTAAGCAAAATTAAGAAGAAAAGAAGCCCAAATAACCCAAGTACGAGAGACGAAGCTACTGCGAGAACAAATGGAAACCCATGAGTCGAAACTATGCGTTCGAGACCATGCGTCGAGATCATGTGTTAAGAAAAAGTAGATACAAACGCCTGGGCAAAAGCTGTCATGTCAATATGCAAAAGGATAACACATTATCAGGTCATGGCAGAACAAATAGGCCGACAATGTGAAAAGGCTGCGCAGCAGGGCATGGAATTTAATGTAAAGGTGTCAGGCATCATAAGTTCACCTTTTCGGCGCCTATAAATAGCCCAAAGCTTCTCCATTCAAAGAGGGAGGAAAATTAAGAGAGAAACGCGTGACAGGCGTGAAGGTTCTGCACACCTCCTCCACCATAACCAACCTCCATTTCGAGCTCTTCTGAGAGAAGGATTCTGAGAACTTTTTAGAATCATCTCCTAGTGAGTGAGAACCTTTACCCTATGGATTTTATGTATCAGATAGCAACCATCTCAAGCCTCCATGAAGCAAGACGTTGCCAGTGGCAGCTTGACGTCTTCCATTTCTGTTTTATCTCCATTTCCATCCTTCTTATTTATGTTTTGTTAATGACATTCGAGGGAATGATTATTTTAACTATGAGTTTGATTGGCGATTATCTTCCATTTATTTCCATATTAAATATCTTACACCAAGATGTTTGAATGCTAAATGAGTTAGATGTTGGAGTAAGTTTTTCTTAAACAATATGAAGTATGTTACATCCTAATGAATGCATATCATTAGCTTGCATAGCATTGTCTGACAAACAAATGCAGTAAGCACGACTATCTAGCTTGAGAGAGTAGGTAGTTAATCTTTAGCATTTATCTAGACTAGATGAGGTACAGAGATGTAGTTCATCTTTTGCCAACGCAAACTTACCATGCGTCTTAGAGGTAAGATTAATGTGGCATCGAAATATCGAGAGATGGATTCACAAACTAAGTTTGTAGGTATGTACTTATACTTAAATAGGTTTAAGTTTTTTGTCTAACTCCTGGGTCAACTCTACGTTTATCGCATGGTTCCATTCATTTTCAACGCATGCTATCTGACATTAAACAACATTTGACTAACCATCGCCGCATCCACCTCATTATTAGTTGTAGGAAATTTTATTCATTCTTTATGTATAGTTTTAGACACACATAACTCATGCATATATTACTTGTATAGTTCACCACATATTCATGCACTTATCCTCAACGCCTAGTTATTACAAATCACCGCGTTCGACCCTACACTCACTAGGAAAACCTATAAGAGCTGATACTTAGGCTTTTTATAGGAAAATTTGCTTAATCATCGATCATACTTGAGTAATTCTCGACGCATCTTTGTACAGAAATTATCATATCTATTTTTGTGCAACAAGCTAAGAAACTCCATATAAATCGAACAAAAATCCAATATTAAAATCAACAACACGAACGTAGGCGAACGGTTGGTGCACGAAGAGGGAGGGAGAGGAAGAAGAAGAAGAGTTTCTTTCTCTCTCTTCCTTTTTCTGACTTGCAAGCCTATCAAGGAGCCTAATAAATAACCAAGTATTAATTCTCATCCCTTTTTCCAACTCAAAACCCTAACTAAACCTTTTTTTTTTTTTTTTAACCTTTTCCTATAAAATTCCAATTTTTCCTCCTTTTTTAAATAATTAAAAACTCAAAAATACTTTAAAAAAAACAAAAGAAACAATCCTTTCTTTAATTTTTGTTCTTTTCCTCTTCCTCCACTCTTAAAATCACTTGCCCACAACCAAGTAATTAATCTCATTCCTTTAAATTTCTTATTAATCCCAAAGATTCCACGCTTAATTCAATTAAAATCAGGTACTTAATAAGAAGGAAATACCTGAAATTTCGGGATGTCACAATTGGTCGTGTCGAAGAATACTCTGGGTACCTCGTATGTGCATGCTTTAGCTTGAGAGCAGAGAATGGAAGAAGAGACAACACACGAACAACGACCTACTTAGTCTAACCTCACTCAATGATGCTACAAGCAGTCGAAAAGCTCAATTAAACTAAACAAGCGTCCTAAATATTAATTAAAGCAATTAGAGCAATGCCCTAATTAAACTACATGATCCTAAATCAATTGGGTTCAATAGCATCCATAAAGAAATAAGAACAAATGCATTAATGTCACCCCCTCCCAGCTTACCCTTTTTAACCTAGAAGAATATGTGAGAATAGTAAACTTCACTTCTTTTGTGAGGTTCACGGCCCATTTGTACCTGACTAGCTTGTCCACCTGATCGAGATTTAAAATTTCCCTTACTAAACATGCCTGACACGAATCTTTTGCCACTGCTTCAACTAGACTAATCCTGTACAGCACTAGTAGAGTGGATTGCACGTCCCCTTCTAATTTATTCACCTTCCATCTTCCTTTCAGCTAAACTTCTTTCAACATGCATAGCTCCTCTACCAGCTTGGAGAAATCTATCCATTCCGCACTGGCAGTCACGGGAGTACAAATTTCCTCCTGTAAGCCTTCCTCGAACCTCTTGCACTGATCGATTACATCAGCAACAATACTGGTAGCGTACTTAGATAACTCAATATATTTCTTTTCATACTCTGCCATCGTCATCTGACCCTTGCACTAACTTAAGAAGTTCACTCTGTTTGGCATCACGGAAAGCCTTTGGACAATACTTATCCTGGAACGCTTTCTTAAACTCGTCCCAACTTATCTCTTCTGTTTCTCCTTTCTTACCCTCCCAGATTACCCTCTTTAACTTGGAAGGAGATGTGAGGACAACAAACTTCACCCCTTTTGTGAGGTTCACTGTCCATCTATACCTAACTAGCATGTTGAAAACATGATTTAATCATAACCGCCCATAGTGCATATTCCTAAATCATAAAACATTTAAATCAACCAGACTAATAACTATAGCAACATGATGATACATATTTACTTCAACAGAAACTCCAACTTGATTACAACGAAACTTAGACTACATACACATAATTCACTCTCACTTCCCAACAACTAACTAGCTATGTCTACATGCCACATTACACAAAACTACTTACACACACAACAACTGTGATGAGGCTTGAGTAGGCTAAGCACTGATAACTCTTTCGCTACCTAGATGGAATAGAAAACATGGAACAACGTGAGCTGGATACCCAGTGAGTGACATAATATTGAAAACCCAACTTTAGAGTTAAATCAGGCTTAATTTTAGAGGAAACATAGACTAGAGCATAAAAAACATGTTTAGGCAATGAAGGAAACATGAGCAACGCCATGATTAAATACAATTTCTAAACTCATCAAACATTCCTTTGCATTCAAAAATACCCTTAGTTAAGGCGGAGCAAGCTCAACACACTTAACGTCGAAAGCAAACCTTAGTAGGGGTGGAGTAATCTTGACACACCCAACGTTAAAAAACCTTAGCTGATGTGGAGTAATCTCAACACAACAACGTCATTTCTCACTATGTGCACATAAGAACTATCTGGACTATCCAAGTACCTTCTCCATGTCCTTTAATACTAGATCCCTAAGATACTCAAATGTCTTCTCAACATCCTTTAGCATTGAGTTCCTTCAATGTCATAGGATTGCCCATATACCTTCTCAACGTCCTTCAGCATTGAGTTCATTCGTGTCATAGGGTTGCCCATATGCCTTCTCAACGTCCTTTAGCATTGGGTCCCTTAGAGAACATTTTAGAAAATAAGTATGCTTTGTACAAAAATTCATCATAAATCATTTCATGAAAAATCATATCATTTCTCAATAACTAGCCTCAATTAAACATGCTTTTTAAAGACTTGAGGAAATAAATAAATCATGCCTTTCATGCCATAAAATCAAGTATAAGTAGTAATCATGCTTAACATTTAGCAAATCATCATAAAATCGCATTTTACAAGAAATCATGGCTAAACATTATAAATCAAATCCTTTTTAAAGAAAGACAAGTGTCACTCACAATCTGGGCTTATTCCTCAAGGCTTATCACCTCAATTTGACCTGAAATATCATTTATGAGCCATTAGATCATCTTCTTGAAGTTCTCACAAACATCATTTTACTAAACTTCATCCACATTGTCCATATCAAGCTTAATTTCCACCTTTTTCATCATTTTACCCCTTTAGGGACCTTTTTGCAAAATTCTTAAAATTGTCTAAAATATTTGAAAATCAGCTTAAAATTCATATTTACCCATTTTGAGGCCAATCATTAAAGAAAATATCAATTAGAGTCCAAAAATATCCAAAATTATCCAAAATGGTCGTAAGCACCCTAGATGGGCAGTAGGTGGGCAAGGGGTGCTGGTAGGGGCGTGGATGTGGGCACTGAGTGTCACAATCTAACTTTGAGATAGTAGATTGTGACCCCACTTGTGCAGACAGTGTAGTGGTGACACAAGAGTGTCGACACATCTGGCAATGATAGAGGGCCAAGTGAAGTGTCGTGATGCGATCGATGAGGACGATACATCATCCAACATACCAAGATAAGTGGGCAAGCATATCAAGTTGAACAACAAGCAAGAAGACAAGCATTGGTGCCATCGGCAGTGTCAGTGACAAGCTTAGCGAGGGCCACGACCTCAGAAGTAGGGGTCTCGTTGCGAGTATGGACAAGCGGCTCTAGAGTTAGATCTATATTGACGGAAGATGGAAGCACATTGAATTCCATGTCAATCAGATTTCAGACAAGCGCTCTATGCTGGTGAGTTACCACCTGCCACTTTGCATATACATGGGCGCCAAAGAGGAAATTGTTCAGAATGTACTATAGGAGGAGGCATGGTGTCAGCTCTCCACCACCCCTAGGCCTTGTGGCCTAAGTGAGCTACCTCGTGGCACACGAGTGTGTCATGGCGTGGGCGAGCATTGCAAGACGAGTGTCTTGGGCGTCTTCCATTAAGAATGGGATCTCGAGGACAGTGTCGAACGGCACGGGTGTGTCGGCATTGCGCCCCTTCCCATGGGCTGGAGGTTCGATATAGTACCCAGTAATCCGTTGGCTCAACATTGACTTGGCATGGACACGAGAGGGTTCATGCCTAAATATGTCCAACCGAGAAGTCTCGAAGTGGAAAAATAGCCGTGGAGTGATTACGATGGTTCTCGATAAGCTGACCCGAGCAGGAGAGAGAAAGTTAATGTCGTCCCGACACTCAAGATGACATCTAAAAGCATCTGTGGGATTCAATAGTCCCCATTGACACGGTATTGTCCTGACTTGTCTCGATAAGCAGCATAACGTCCCGAAAAGCCCCGGTAGATTGTCATAGGCCTGTTTGACCCAATGAAGAGTTTGAACACTTTCGGCAAGGTTTTCAAGTGATGTAGAATTACAGGGGTTGTGTTGTTGAGAATCACGATGACGAAGAGAGTCACGAAGGAGGGAAGTCGCGCGTATAGGCGACGTGTAGGCCAAATGGAGTTCGTTCCGCATGAGTTCAGTTCAGTCGAGGACGAAGGAACCTCGCTTAAGGTCCGACGAAGCTTAAAAAAGAATGGGCGAAAAGTAGATTTAGACTTGCGTTTCCCTTAAGGCTGACCATGATCAGCGTGAATCATGGTGTCCCACAGTTGAAAAAGTATGACTGTGACATTTGGTATTAAAGCCATTCTTCTTGAGTAGAGTCGGAAGAGATAGTCAGAAAGAAACCTTAAGGCAAATTGAAGACGTCACAAATGTGTCAAGAGCGTTAGTTTGGCAGGGCAGTTGCGAGTCAGTATCAAAGACAAGGAGTGTGGTGAAGCCAAACTTCTCAGTTCTCGAGGGTGTCGTCGTGACATGCCGTTGGGGGAAGTTTGTCCCGTCAGTAAGAAAGAACCAGGCTCATTTGCCAAGAGTTTGGGTGTTCTCAGTACAAAGAGATGAACAGAAGGTGTACCAGGTAGGGTGCCTTTGAGATAGTCGTTACTACCAGAGGGATAGTATTAATGGTTGTAATAAAAAAAGTTGGGGGTCTAGAAGACTTATGCCAATCAAGTGCAAAGTGTACATCAAGAGTCTGTAGGAACGGATGTCACGGCTAGTAGAGCCAAGTAGGTGATTGAGGAGTAACCCTTAAAGGGGTTGCTGTCCCGTGAGAACGCTCCCCTTTTGTGTGGAGCAAGTGTGTCCCTCGAGTTCGTCCACATGCCTAAAGTGGATGATTTCACAGTTGTTGAGGCTAGGGCGTGTTAGGGATGACCAATAGTCTGGCAATTCAGAGAAAGAAGAGAGAAGCTGCATCAAGAGCAGGGAAAGCATCTTAGCAGCATCGCCACACGAGGTGGCCAGTGAGTCAGCCAAAGGGTAGTGCCATCGAAGGAAGGGTTGTGCTTGGTTTTTCAGACTTCATACTGAGTAAGGTGTCACGATGGTGAGATTCTGTGGTAGGCTTGTGAGCCTCACCCCGAGGGGTGCACCATAATGTGTTGCTCAGAGAATATGTTGTTACGGCCGTTGTTTAGGCCAAGTTGATGGGTGAAATGGTCCCTTTGTTGAGGAGAGAGTATGTTGAAGCGTTGTCGTGCCTATGTTGCGAGTCTCAGGGCCAAGCCCTAGAGTTGAGCATGCGAAGGTCCGTGGGTGGGATAGCTCATATGTAGTGTGCAAGTTGCATATTTGGTTTGACACACATTATTTAGCAAAGTTCTTCAACAGCTAACTCGAGTTCGGATCGTCATTGGGACAATGCCGAGTTTAATTGGGAGAGAGTGTTGTAATCTCACGTGAATCAAAGTGGATTGCACCTGAAGTGTGTCATCGAGGACGATGACAGTTTAAGTGGGGGAGAGTGTCACAATTTAACTTTGAGATAGTAAATTGTGACCCCACTTGTGCAAACAGTGTAGTGGCGACACAAGAGTGTCGACACATCTGGCAATGACAGAGAGCCATGTGAAGTGTCATGATGCGATTGAGAAGGATGGTGCATCATCCAACACACCAAGATAAGTGGGCAAGCATGTCAAGTTGAACAACAAGTAAGAAGACAAGCATTGGTGCCATCGGGAGTGCAGTAAAAAGCTTAGCGAGGACCACGACCTCAGAAGTAGGGGTCTCATTGCGAGTTTGGGTGAGCGGCTCTAAAGTTAGATCCATATTGATGGAAGATGGAAGCATGACGAATTCCATGTCAATCAGAATTTAGACGGACACTTTATGCTGGTGAGTGACCACTTGCCACTTTGCATATGTATGGGTGCCAAAAAGAAAATTGTTCAGAATGTACTATAGGGGGAGGCATGGTGTCAGCTCTCTACCACCCCTGGGCCTTATGGCCTAAGTGAGCTACCTTGTGGTACACAAGTGTGTCATGGGGTGGGCGAGCGTTGTAAGACGAGTGTCTTGGGCGTCTTTCTCCAGCTCACTTTAGCCAACAGTCTTCTATTTTCAACCCAATTTTTCAGAGCTCTAAAACACCTTTTCCTTTCAAATAAACTTCAAATAAAAATTATGGAACTCCAGGATAACCTCTTAACTGAGTTACCAAGAAAATTGAGCTTCAAAAGTCTTCTCGAGCACCCTTGAAAAATTCCTCAAAGTTAACTCGTCTGGTTTGCTCAATTTCTGTGACAATCTTTTCAAGTTTTCTCAAGCATCCCGACCTCAAATCGTTCCAGCAGCCCTAGGTTGAATTCCTAACTCACACAGCTCTCTCTAGTCCAAAAATGACGAAAATGGCACGAGTGAATCGGGAGAACCAATGTTGTAATTGAGTTGCTTGCTTCCAGTCCAAGTTGCTGCCTAGTCTAGCCAATCACCTTTGGCCACAAAATTCTTTGATTCAACGTAGCTCCTCCTCTATTATTTCCCTTTAAATAATCATTTTAATTTAATTTAGTATTTATTCATTAATTCAACATTTTTCCTAAATTAGTTTCAACTTCTTGACCTACTTTGACTTGAGATTCTCCTCCAACACTTAACAAAATTTCCCTAAGTCCAGCTAGAAATCCTTGTTCAACTATACCATTATCTCCATCCCTTTTGTTCCTTATTAAAAGCTAATGGAAAAATCATAAGTACTTAAACATGCACTAGAATTCTACTTACATTTATGCTCATTCAAACCAACCCTAGCCAACCTTCAACCATGATTTTTACTTGTGCTAAAGCAGAGTAGAATAGAAATTAGGGCTTACAATTAAGCTTAGGATTATATTGTGTTGATTAACCAATTGGATAGACTAACTGATGAACCAATTTTATCTTTGAACCTAGCTAATACATGCATTTTAGGAAAGCCATTAAATACATGATTAACTAATTGATACTTAGGTGATTGAGCTAGACATTTGAGTGCAAATGTGACGAAGCTACAAATCAAATAGCAGGGGCAACACATGCTTATGGGGATAGTCAACACACAAACATGCATCTAGAAATTGAAATGGATTCAAAGAAAGCATAAATTCTAACTTACATTCAGCCAATCCACTAAAATCTCAAGAACATTACATAGAGTTCTTACTCTCCCAAAACAAAATAAAATGGTTACCTCATTTACGTTGGAATTTGCGCCCTAAAGCCTCATAATTGATTAGTTAATATTATTAACTATGCAATGTTAATTATCCATTAATGGAAAAAATCCAAGGTTATTGCATGAAGTCTTAAACATGTATGTAGTTGACATACGGGTAGATCATGTTTAAGAAATAACCTAAAGGTCTATAGTATATGAATAAGGTTAAGTGCCTTATCTTGGCGACAGTATGGATATGACCCACTTGGTAACAGTTACAAATGGTTTGATCCAAATCGTTCATGTGGAGACATGCGAGTGGGGGGTATCCTATACAAGTTTGTATAAGACTGAATCGCAAAATATTTAATCTCTCTTTGTAAATCAGTTAATTGATGAGATTAATATTTCATAGCTAAGATGATCATGTGCAATTCGATCTTAATCCTGAGTGACTTATGAACTCCTGTCTATGAGGTCTATCCTTTGATTTGCATGGGTGAGAGTAGCCCAAGTTGCCGACTCAATAAGCCTACCAATTTGGGGATTTGACTAAATGGGGAGTGGGGACCATAACTTCACAAGATGAAATTCACTCATTCCCAAAGAGGGTAAGTAGATGAGTAGTTCCCTTAAGTGTTGATTTCGAGACTTGAACAAGGGTCTCCACCTTCGCACTGGCCCAAGAAGGACTTAGTTTATGGCTAGACCATAAACAAATTGTTCATTATAGAAATCAGTGGTACTTAAGGATAAGAGGTAATTACAGGGGTAGAACGGACATTTGACCTAGCTATAATTATGAACAACTTGTGAAGGATCGAATTGCTTATACTGATTATATTCATGGACACAACTTGTCCTATAGTGCATAAGAGTTCAACTATGGGTCTATAGTGGTTTGCCTTGTAGTTAATGAATGAAGATTAATTTAATTAAAGAGTTTAATTAATTAACCTTGGATCATTGGAGCTTATAATCTGTAGGTCCATAAGGTCTCCTTGCTAGCTCACCACGGACTAGCAAGGATCAACTATGTTGAAAGAAAAGTTTGAAATGATCAAATTTATGAGGAAAAATATTAATTGTATTGGCTACAGTTAATTACATGATTTATTATAAAGTTTATTTGAATAAGATTCATTATAACTTTATAATATGGAGAATTAATTTATTTGAGTATGATTCAAATAATTAATTATTTAATTTGGATGAGATCTAAATTAAAGATTCTGCAGAAAATAAATATTTAAATGAGATTTAAATATTTTAAATAATTTAATATGATTTGGATAGATATTTATCAATATTAGATATTATTAAATATTTAATTTAAATTCTTTGCAGAGAGGTTATCCTAATAAGATTAGGAGTAACCCATGGAGTTCTTTAAATAGGGCCCTAGGGACACACACTCTCTACAAGAATAATCTCTACGATTACTCTAAACTTTCCATCTAGAAATTCTCCCAATTTTCTTAGAAAGGTTCTAAGAAAATTCTTCTCCCACTCTATTCTTTCAAGAAGTGGTTCCCACAAACTGGATCCTTGCCAGAGTTATAGCAAGAAAGATTTCTTGAAAAAAGAAGACTACAAGGAGAAGACTTACGGTTCAAGGAGAAGATTGAAATTATAGATCGACAAAGGTATGATGCTTATCCTTTTCTTAACTTTTTGTATTTTTAATTCTTTCGAGAAATCAAAGAACGCGATCACACGCTTCCGCCAGGATTCAATTCTCTTCAATTTATTCATAAACAAAGCAAGGAGGAGAGTCCAATCCATGAGCTATAACCCAAAAGAAAGTAAAAATCCTAAGCTAAGATGCTAGGAAGATAGAGGAAGGAGAGAAAATTTGAGGTTCACTTCGGCCTCCATCAAATCCCACATGAAAAAATCCTACAAAAAGAAGAGAATATATATAGAAATAGAGGGAGCATCGCTATACTCTTGGTAGAAGTCATAGTGCCGACCTCGAGTGTAGCAACGCTATGTGCACAAGTACGATACATTTCCGTCAAAGGTCGGAGCGTAGCTCCGCTCTAGGGGAGCATCATTGCGCTTTTGCCATAATTGCTTTCTAGTTTCGAGCGTAGAGCATAACGTAGCTGCGCTTTGCTCTGTGATGGCCCTAGAGGCATTTTGGTAATTTTTACGTTCTTGAGCTCTAGGTGCCCATTTTCACTTTTGATGGCTTCAAATCAACCCCAAATGGCCCATAACGCTCCAAGGTGCATAATTTGCTCGAGTTCCTACAAAATAGACATATAATCATATAAAACATAACAAGCAAAAGGAATTAAGGACATAAAAATAACTCTTTTTTAAAGTTATCAAACACCCGCAACCTAAACTTTGCTCGTTCTTAAGCAAGGCAAAACAAAATATAGATATGAATCAGGTGATGCAAATGAGTGACTCAAATCTTAAGGCTAGAGATAACGATGGAATTTACAAAGCTATAATCATTCAAATGTGTAAGACCTACTTCTAACTTTGGGTGATGGCAAGCTAAGTAGGCGGGTGGTTGAAAGAGAAGTGGCCGAGAGCCTTTTACTTGAGTGTGTGTGTGGGCGGCAAGAAGGATTGGCTAGGAGGTAGCCAAGCCCAAGCATGAGGGTTAACGTGTTGGACAAGTGTATGATGCGTTGGCTTGAAGAGGCATCTGCCCATGGGTGATGGTTGGTGTGTTGAGGTTAGTAGGATGGTAGTGTGTTTGGCAAGCTTGGCTATGCGTTTAAGGTTAGTAGGAAGGGTGTTGCGTTTGTGAGCTTGGCTATACGTTTGTTGAGGTTAGTAAAGGGTTGCATTGGAAAGCCTTGTGTTCAAAAAGGCCTATGGGGCTGACGCATGGTGCTATGAGTCCAAGCAAGTCGACCAAGGGGATTGTGTGCAGTGGTAGCCGAGAGAGGAAGCCAACTAACCTCAAAATGATGCATGGAGGAGGCCTTGGTGTATCCACCATTCCTTCTTGATTAAGCAAAGCCTAGACTTAAGTGTTAAGCAAGCCAGATTAGGTGTTAATTTGAGGTTAAGTGTGGCATGGGCATGCATGCAAGCATGAGGTGACGAGTTGGAAATTTGCATGCAGAATTCTGGAAAGTCTATAAATAGAAGGGCTGGTAGAAGTAGTTGGTGTGTGCAGTTTGCTCGTGCTATTTGTGATTTTCTTCGACCAAATTCTCTCAATTTGGTCATTTTTATTGAGAGGGCTACCAGAACGAAACTCTGTGAGAAAAGACTCGGAATTTATCAAGAGATTGAGCTTGCTTTAGCTATCGGGTAAACTGGAGCAAACTGTGAAGTTTTGGAGATATCTGACAGTAGAGAAAGAATTAGAAGTTGAAATTTTGAGGTAAGCTAGTTAAGATATTTATCTACAAGTTTGTAGAGGAAGAAAAAGAACATACACAAGACTTAAAAGAGTATCATCGGTCAAACTGAAGCGAAGAGATGAATTGTTATCAAATTTGGTTGTCTTAATTCTTGCATAAATATTAATAATAAAGGTTTAAATAGAAAAATAAAAGAAGAAGAGAAGAGAAAAGAAAGGAAAAGAAAAAAAAATTTTAAAAATAAAAACATAATAGTGGAAGTAGTGGAGAGTTAAGTCAGCAGAAACTCATTTGTGCATATAGCTAGATTGTTGATTATATCCCACTTACCTCAAACCGGCCTAAATCTATAGCTAAACGTCAAAGAGAAGAAGAAGAAGGTGTCTAGGGCAAATTGGTGAAGAACTCTGGTTAGAATCATGGTGCACTTGAAGCTAAAACTGAAGGCTGGTCTGGTGTCGCGCAGTCTGAGCAAAGTCTGGTGTTTGGTGAATAGCGAATGGAAGAGATCAATTTTGAAGCTGGAAATTTGAGGTTAGTAAGTTAATTTAATTCTTAACAACTCTTGTGAAAGATGATTGAGCTGATTGTGAGGAGAAACAGGTTTAATCTTAGATGGAAGTGACTGATACGGATTCCTCGAGTGTTCTGGAGCAGGGCGATGTAAATTTGGAATATTTGTCCAAAGAAGAGAAGTTAGTCCCAGAAATTTTGAGGTAAATTAGAAAACACATTTCTCTAAAAGTTTGTAGAATGGAAAAAGTTCTAATTTGGGCTAGAAATGCAACGTTTAATAGGTAGAAATGCAGATAGTAGCGAAGACAGCAATAGAGGGAGACGAATCTCGCTAGTTGACAGTCTCACTGGTACAGTTTCAATCTTTTGCTTGAATTCACCAGTTTAATCTCGCTTGTGGTCTGAATCTTGTTCATTAGTGAATTCCTTTATGAAATGTAGTCAACTCAGTAGAGCATTCCATTGTGAAATATAGTCTCGATGATGGTTTTCCTTATGTAGTAGGTGATGCGCACTTTGAGTGTTAACCGCAAGTGTACGGGTCAAATTATAATATAAGACGGTGAAGTCCAAATATCGTTCCACTGGAGATTCAATTGTGAAGGTTTAAGTTACTTAGCTATTCTAGAGTTGAATCAATTTTATTTGAGGATTGGAATTAATATTGTGAGTTAAGGAAAATATATACCAAATAAGGAAAGTAATAAAGTGAGAAACATAAGAGTCAAAAAGAGTTCTAGAGTAATGAATCCTTGTTTATTTCATCAAACAATATTATAGGTTTCATGGATTTTATTGTCATTCATATGCCCGAGTCTAGAACTTAATTCCAAGTTATTTTCTCTAGAAAACAACTCTTTCTCATGCAATTCAATTGATTACTAATCTCTTGAAATCAATACAAATTACATGGCATTAAGAATAGTCTTTAGCAACTTTTATTGTCAACCTAACTACTCTCGTGATAGATTAACAACAATTCATTGTTATAGATCAAGTCAAACATACAACCTCTCAATCATACATCTAACCTAACATGTGATGATGGCCAATCCACAATAATTAAACACAATAACAATGAAAAGCATAATCATTCGAACAAAACCATGAAAATCTACAAGATCAACATGAATTCATAAACAATTCATCAAAACCCTAAAACTGAAGAGTTTAGCCACTCATAGCTTGAAGCAACATGTTTAAACAAAATAAACAAAGAAAGAGTGTAAAGAAAGGGAAACTCTACTGAAAAGAGGCTCTTGATTGAGATAGCACCGTCACGATCTCCTTGACTCTCACGTCGGAACTCGAATGGCACCACGACTATCTCGAACTCTTTTTCTCTTCCTTGCAACTAACTCACTCTTTGAACTCTTTTATGAACTCTCACTCAATTCTCTCCTTCTTGTGACTCTTTTAGTCTGTAATTTCGTGCTCTGAATGATGATTACGGCTGTTGGAAACCTCCAAATTTATAGAGTATTTCACCCAAGAAAACTTTCCAAAAATACATTTTTTTTCAAATTAGAAAACTAGCGTCGTGGTGCTGGTACTTAAGGAAAGAGAGCGCTATGGCGCTATGACTGTGTTTCGCATCTTTGCTCTCGGGTTTTAGTGCCGCGACAACGTCGTCCCAGCGCCGCAGCGCTGCCCCAATTTTGGCAACTTTGAGTTTTTCTTCTTGTTTTTCACTGTATTCTTACTCGATTTTGATATTTTGGTCTTTTATTCTAATTTTCCTTATTTTAACCTGAAAACCACTAGCAAACAAGTGAAATCTAATATAAACTCCCTTAGTTTGAGAGGATAGAAAGCACTTTTCAAGTGCTTATCAGTAGGGTCTCGGTGGTGAATGATGTAAATGTCTAAGGCTTGTTTTCTATGTAAAAAGGAATTTTAAGGAAATCTAATAAAGGGAAATGTACTATTTCAGGCTGAGAGGAGCTAGGAAAGGCGTATAATCTTTTAAGGGCCCGAGACAAGTAGTGAGTGACAGTTTTGTTTAAAATGAGTTTTATTTATTCTTCATTTTCAGTTTGCCCAAGAATATCTATGAAGTATGTTTGAGGTTTATTTCCTTACAAAATTCCCTTGAATGAGCTTATGTTTATCAACATGAGTTTATAGCATGATTTGCCATTTTTCCATAAATGTTTTGGAGTAAGCATGACTTTATCGGGCATGCAATTATTATATCATTTGCACTGAAAATCTTTCAAGAGTATGCTAGTTGTTATACAAGTTTTATGAAAGGCATGCTTTTTTACAATTTTGCTTACTTTTTACAAGTTTACATGATATATATAATTATGTTTAGAAACATGTTTATACGTTTATGTTTTCATGGTTTTACATGTGCTATGATGAGTACTTGCTTGAATAAAGCATATGTTTTCATGTAAATGCATACTATGGTTTTGCAATTGGGTTATTTGAAGCATGCTACTTGTTATTGAGTTTTTACGAAAAACATGCTATTTATTAATCTATGATTTAAAGGAAGCATGATGTTGTAATGAATTTGTGGAAGTTTGAGATGTTTAAACTCATGAACATTTATTATGTTGTTTTCAAAACTTTTTTTTTTTAATATTGTTTTTGAAAAGGCTTCCAATGCTGAAGGACTCGGAGAAGCCATTTGGGTAGTCGGGATATAGGAATGGTTCCCAATGCTGAAGAACTTAGAGAAAGCATATGGGTAACTAAGTACAAAGATAGCCTCTAATGCTCAAGGACTTGAAGAAGGCATGTGGGTGACCTAAATCTCGTATATGGGACCCGAGAAGGACTTGAGAACATATTCGGGTAACCTAGGATTTGATATCTATATGCATATAGAGGTAGGATAGACGATGTTGTGTTGAGATTACTCCACACAGCTAAGGATATTTGACATTGGGTGTGTCAAGATTACTTCGCTCCAACTAAGGATGTTTTTGACGTTGAGTAGCGTTGAGTTCCGCTCCACCTCAACTAAGAAAATGTGTGTGGAATGTATTATATTTTCACGGTTTTTCAGAAATGATACATATATGGTTTGATAGCATTACCTGAGCATGATTTTCTTGGACATGAAAACGATTTATCACTGCTTATTTATTATTATAAATTGAATATAGTTTTAAAGTGTTTCTGAGTTAACGAAAGGTTTCTATTAAATAGGTCACTCATTGGGCAACCTAGCTCATGCTTTTCCCTGTTTTCTGTTTTTCAAGTAGCAAGCGAGTCCGGGGTGCTTAACCTACATAGTAACTCATTTGTGCCTGCCATCAGTGTTTGGGATTTTGAGTATTGTAAATATTTGATCTTAAACCTGTGTTGTACATATAGAAGGTTAAGGAGTGGGAGTTAGGGGTCACATGTAACCTTTAATATTGAATGTAAATCAGTATTATTATAATAGCTTAACCCTAGTTAGAGATTGATGTTTTATCATGGTTTATATCTGCTTATTAGGTGTTTGGATGTGATTTATGGTTGTACAGGTTGACAGTAGATGCCGTAAGAGGGGCGGTGTTTGTTGTCCTCACATTTTCTCCTAGGTTAAGGAGGTAACCGGGAGGGGGTGTGACAGTGGCCGAAGGTGAGAATTCATTTGAGGTTATTTTGACAAATTTTGGATGCCCAGGAGGCGGGCTGGCACACCACAGGCCATATGGGTGTGCATACTGACGGGCAGGATGTGTTGGTGTGGTGTGTAGGTCGTGAAGGTGTGTAGGTGTCGTTGGTGTGAGGAGAGTGGCGCTGCGTGTGTGCAGGTGTTAAGCGAGACGCGTCTTGGTAAGCTCACAAAGACGCACTACGCAAGTCGACGACACGGGCAACGTAGATGCGCACGCGCCCTACTTGTTTTGAGGTTATTTTGTTGATTGGTGTGCGAGAACTGCTGTCCACAACGGGCAGTGTGTGCAAGGCAGCAATTGGGCATGTGGGCAATGTGCTGTGCAGGGTTTGTTGCTCATTTGAGGTTATTTTTGGCAGGGTGAGTGTGCTGTAGGGTTGTTGGACACGCCTAAGGGTAGTTTGCTATTTTTTGGACATTTTGGCTAATTTTTGCTTGCAGTAAGCCTTTTTGAGCTAAAACGTAACACCCTACTTTTTAGACTTAAGTGCTTAAGGGCTTATAAGGAAAAGAAGCAAGGCAAGAGAGGTGAAATTTGGATCACAAGCCTGTGGAGTTAGGAAATTTTTTAGACAGAAAATCTGGGCTGGTGGAGTTAGCTAGATTTTGGCAAAAATATGAATAGGTATGCATTGAACTTAAAGGAAGAAAAGATTTGTTCTTGAGTTTTGGATTAAGTATAAGTCGTAGATAAGTTTGGAAGGAACCTACGTTAAGCGATTTCCAAACCTTGAACTTTAAAGTAACTCTTGAAGTTAAGAATTCTTCTAAGTAAAACAACTAGACTAGGAGAACTCAACTATGCTATTAAGCTTGGAAGCATGATCTAAGGAAAAGAAAGGAAATCTCACAAAGTGTTGGAAAGAGTTGAAAGCATAACTGGGAGTTAGTTGAGTTGGACACACACTTGGAAGGGAAAAAACCATGTTGGACGCATGGTCAAGCTAAGAAAGCACATGGTATTCCTTGTGAGAAAGAAAATGGTTAAGTATTATAAGGAAAACCGAGAGCTCGAGAGGAAGAGGTGAACGCATAGGAGGTAATTAAGGAAGGAGATGCAACCTTGGCCTAGGTAGGACGTATGAGCTAATTACAAAAGGGACTAAAGTTGAGTCTTGGTTGTGTTGGAGGATTGAAAGTAAGCCTAAAGGAAGGAAGCAGGAGATGGACGCATGCAAGATTGATCGTTGAGAAAACAGCTAAGTATGGGAGGAGTAAAATAGAAAAGTTGGAAGCATAACCCCGGGATACATCTCAGGGATGCATAGAGGGACAATCAAGGGATCCCTAAGGATAGAATGAAGCCATGGACGCATAGAAAAGTAGTGATAAACCCATGGTACAAGGTGAGGCTGCAGGAAGAGAGGTTTTGAGATGATTTTGGCTAAGTGGCGGAGTACCAAGCAGAGAGGGACGTTTATCACTCAAAAAAGGGGCTTGTAGCTAAGATGTGGGCATAAGAAAAGAAGTGATGGACGTATAACAGGAGGCACAAACACATGGAAGTGTTTGAGGGAGAAACTTGGTCAAGTGGAGGAAGGCCGAAATAAGGTAAAGAAAATAAAAGGAAACTAAACTCCAAAAGAGAACTATAAGGACGCGTAGGAGCACTAAGTTGGATTCATGGTCCATGTCTCAGAGCAAGTTAAATGCATAGAAGAGTTTATAAAGGCTAGGTGGCTTCATTTAGATTTAACACCTCATAAGGAGGAGGTGTCGGAATGCATGTCAGGTGTGTGGTTAGTTAAGCATGTAGCGTGACATGTGGCAAACAAGTGTCAAATGGAGAGGAGAAGTTGGACAACAAGTTCTCCATTCCAAGTCTATAAATAGAACCTTAAGGAAAGAGGAGCAAGATACCACCCTTAAGTCTGAGTTTCTTGAGGAAAAGAGAAAGAAGGCTGAGTAGACTATCAACCCTTGCGTCCAGAAAGGTAGTCTGCGTCCAAGAGAGATTGTTTTTCTAGCTACCTTGCATCCAACAGTTGTCTGGTGTCTAGGGAAGCTGCTTTGCGTCCATCAATATTGCCAGGAGGAGGAAATTAGCAGTCCTGTGTCCAAGAAGCACAACCTTGAGTCCAAGGTAGAACCCTGCGTTCAAGGTAGATCCTTGTGTCCAAGGGGTGAAGCCACAGGAGCTGAATCCTTATTGAAAGATTGCACCTTGCGTCCAAGTCATCTGCCAGGTGTCCAAGATGCAGGGTTGCGTCCAAACCTTGCTATCAGAAGGAAAAATCAGTTGTTTTGCATATCAGACTATCAACCCTACGTCCAAGAAGATCAGGGAAAGCAGAATTGGAAGGGAGGAAAGGGAACTTCCCTTAAGCAATTACTTTCTTTGTGAGTAACCCTACCGTTTTCAAATGTGAATGTTTTCTCTTGAATAATATCAATGGTTTTGGAAATGAATAACTCTTTGTAAGGAATACATTGGTTTCATAGTGAGTGACACTTGTATTTAAAATGTGTTTATCTTAAACTAAGTTTCATTGTTAAAAGATTATGTTGAAACATGATTATATGATTATGCTTTCACGAGTTTTAACGTGCATATTATGTGTTTTATATTGAAAATCATTTGAAGCATGCTGGTTGTTAATGAGTTTTATGAAAAGCATATTGTTTGTTAATATATGATTTTATGGAAAACATTAAAGCTTGTAAATAGAATTGTGAAGATTTGAAATGTTAAAAACTCGTGAATTTATATAATGCCATATGTTTTTGAAAAATGTTTGTGAAAATGGGACCCCAATGTTGAAGTATAGTGAGAAGGCATATGGGTAGTCTGGATTTGCTATACTGAGGAACCAAGAGAAGGCATCTTGGTTGATTGACGGTCCCCAATGCGGAGGGACTTGGTGAAGGTTTGTTTTGGGACCCCAATGCTAAAATATGGTGAGAAGGCATATGGGCAGCCCATATTATAATTCCTATGTGCACATAGAGAGATTTTCGACGTTGATGTGTTGAGATTACTCCACACAGCTAAGAATTTTCGACGTTGAGTAGCGTTGAGCTCTGCTCCGCTTCAACTAAGGAAAATGGTTTGAAATAAATTGAATTTCTGAGTATTTTTCCTGAAATGAACTTATATGATTTGACAATGGCATTTAAGCATGTTTTTGCATGGATATGACTTGAATCGATGTTTTATAAGCATTGTTTTACAATGTTTACACTATGATCAGTTTCCGAGTTAAAGTAAAGTATTTTCAAAACCGTTACTCACTGGGCTATTTAGCTCATCCTTTCAAATGTTTTTCACTTTTCAGGTAGCAGGAAAGTTTTCGTTGCCGGTCGATGTCGAGGTTTGTTGAGAATTAACGGAATCATCGTCCTAGGAGGTGTGGTTAAGCAGAAAGCTAAAGTAAGTTCGATAATGGGAGTCGGCCAGGAAGTTGATGACTGCTGTCCTCAGGCTCTGTCTCGGGCTACGAGAGGATAGTTTGGAATAGGATGTGATATAAAATGACTTGAGATATTCCATGAAGGAAATGTTGAGGAATTTTGACAAAGGGATTATTTATTCCAGGCTGGGAAGAGCTCGGGGAAGCGTATAACCCATTAAGAGCTTAGGACAAGTTGTGAGTAACATAAATTCGTTTTAAATGATTTGTACTCAAAATACTTATAAATGTTTGTTGTATCCTAAAAATATGAGATTTCTGGCATGAATTGAATTTTATAAGCACGTATATCTTCAATGTCATTTTAAATATTCTTTTATATAGTTTGGAGCATGATGCTTTGGAATGCAGGAACTTGTGAAAAAGCATGTTGTTTGAAAATATTCTAGAAATTATGAGAAATTGTTTAAACTCGTGTTTGTAAATGATTTAACATGCTTTCATTTAAAAATGGTCCCCAACGCTCAAGTACTGGGAGAAGGCATCTGGGCAACCTAAATATGATTTCCAATATCGAAGAACTAGGAGAAGGCATCTAGGTAGACTAAATTGGTCCCCAATGCCGATATACCTGGTGAAGGCATCTAAGCAGCAGAATATGATTTCCAATGCCAAAGAAATGGGAGAAGGCATCTAGGTAGACTGAATTGGTCCCTATGTCGATGGACTTGGTGAAGGCATCTGAGCAGCTTGAATATGGCCTCCAATGCTGAAGTACTAGGAGAAAGCATTTGGACAACCTGAATATGGTCCCCAATACCAAGGAATTGGGAGAAGGCATCTGGATAGACTGAATTGGTCCCCAATGCCGATGGACTTGGTGAAGACATCTAAGCAGCTTGAATATGGTCTCCAATGCCGAAGTACTGGGAGAAGGCGTTTGGACACCTGGAATATGGTCCCCAAAACTGAAGAATTGGGAGAAGGCATCTGGGTAGACTGAATTGGTCCCCATTGTTGATAGACTTGGTGAAGGTATATGGGCAACTTGAATATGGTCCCCAATGCCGAAGAATCGAGACAAGGCATCTGGACAATCCTGAATGCCGTTGGACTTGGTGAAGGCATATGGGCAGCTTGAATTATAATTCCTGTGTGCACATAGAGGGAGATTAGACACTACTATGTTGAGATTGGATATGATGAGGTTCACTTTGACGTTGAACAGTGTAGAGATTACTTCACCTCAACTAAAAAAAAATCTTTTAAGCATATACAATTGTTTTAAGCTTTCAATGCTTTACTATTTGAATGACGAGCATGATTCTATGAAGCTTTTAAGCCAAAAATAGTTTTTCAAAACTTGTTACTCACTGGGCTATTTAGCTCATGCTTTCAAATTTTTTCTACTTTTCAGGTAGCGAGAGGAACCAGGGTGCTTAGCCTACTAGTCGAACTCGCTTGGATTTGTTGTTTAGTTTCGAGCTTTGTAAATATTTAATACTTAGACCTAGCATTGTACATATTGGGATCTAAGAGGCGGTGTTGTGTATAAAACTCTGTTGTTAATTTTATAAAGGTTTATTTTGAGAGTATCATTTGTGGCCTAGATGTGAGTTATACTTTTATGCTTGGTTGAGTTGTGCTTGGGAAGTTAAGTGACAGTAGATGTCGTAAGGGAGTCGATGTCTGTTGTCTTCACCCATCTTTTAGGGTTATGAGGGTAACTTGGGAGGGGATGTGACAAAATGCATGTACTCAATTAGAAAATTTAAAACTATTTATCTATCTCCTACGTGTGTGTGTATACTTGGCCAATCCTATCTAGGTATTTACAAGCTCGAGAAGGTTTTATTCAACCCTCAGCTCGTTTTCCTCTACTCCAGTACAAGTAACAATCATCAAACAAACTAAAATCATCAAGAAAGTAATATTTTGACTAGGGTGCCTGAAAACACACTTAATACGCCCTAAACTTGCATTTTTTTTTTTTTTTTACCTAAGGACACTAGCTTTCACACTTCCACTGTAGGGAACCGTACCCACTCTTTTCTCACTGTTATTCTAATTGATCACAACAGAAGACACTCTTTTTACCCCTAGTCATGCATACACATTACAAGTTTATATTTTTCTTCTTTTCCTCTTTTTCTTTTCTTTTGAGCTCTTTTATTTTTTTTTCTTCTTTTGCTTTCTTTTCTCTTCTTTCAAGCTCAGAATCTTGAAGCAGGCAAATATTTCTTTTTTTTCCTTCTAAGTCTCATATTACAAACTATCAAGCAAAAAAGACGTCTATCTAACTGGTGGGGCCTTTCAGAGTGACAACACACTACAATAAGTTTCACTTTCCGTGACTCTTGTACAGTAGCAAAAATAGAGGAGAAAGAGAAAAAACAGTCATTAAAGCCAAAATCACGTGTTTTTGGCGGGAAAAAACGGAGTTTTTCGGATTTGTCGGAATTGATGACTATTTTTTTGTGTCATTAATTAATGACTAAAAAAAACAATCATTAAATGTAAGAAAATGAAAAATACGGTTTTGGCAGGAAAAGACGTGAATTTCAGATTTTTTTTTTACTATTTTGACTTTTTTTACTTTCCCACCTCACTTTCCCTCTTTTTTTCTTTTTCATTTTACTTTTATTTTTACATAAAACAAACAAAAAATCTCCACCCGTTCCTTTCATCTTCCCCACCCCACCCCACAAAATCCTCTTCCCACAACTAGGCTCCCGACAACAAGGCTCCTGAAGAACGACGACGTCGCCACTGCTGCTGCCCCGACAAGAAGGTTCGACCGCTCCTCTGTCCGACGCCGCCTGTTGCTGCCGCCAGACGCCGGTGCCACTGCCTCCAACACCGCTGTTGTTGCCTCCAACGTCGTCGTTGCTGCCGCCAGTTCGACGCCGCCTGTTGCTGCCGCTTCTTCTGCTGCTGCAGCCCCACGTCGCTTCTTCTACCGACGCTCGCCTTCTTCTTCTGGTGAGTGGGTGGTTGTTGCCATGTTACTAAACATTGGTGAGTTTTTTATTGACTATTCGTTTGGATCTAGAGTTGTTTTTCATAGTTATATAGACTTGTTAATTGAGTATTTTTTTTTATCTAGAATTGTCCTCTACAAATAAACGTATGAATGAAATTAGTTGTCGTTTTGGAACACATAGTTTAAATTAGTGGACTTTGCATTGTGAGACTTACCAAGTATTATAAATACCATGTGAAAATTTGAATGAAATTGTAATGACAATGATGAAATTGCAATGAGAATGATTAGTGTTGATCTTTTAGGTTGATTTTGAGTTCGGAAGTCACACTTATATATGTTCAAGTTGGTTTGAAAGTCATTAGTGTCATTTAGACACTTTTTAGATACATTTTTGTTGCTTTTGAAACTCAAAAGAACACTTAGACACTCTTGATGGGTTGAATTTAGGTTGGTTCATTTAGACACTTGAAGCCATTATGTGTTTGATGAATACTCTTGTAGGTGGACAAATAAGACTTTCAAGTGTAATTTTTTTTATTAATCAACATGTCACAAAATTCTATTTGACACTTTTTAGGAACTTAAGATATTTTGAATTTAGGTTGTTTTTGGAGTTAATAAGTTTCTTGGACACTTTTTATGCAGTTTTAAGTTGTTTTGAGGGTCAAAGTGAACTTATACACTTTTTAGGTGGGTTTTGAGTTTAAAAGTCATACTTAGACATTTTAATGTTGTAGTTGGGAGTTAAAGTGTCATTTGGACACTTTTTAGTTACTTTTTGATTGGTATTGAGTTTGTAAGTCATACTTAGCTATTTTAAAGTTGTTTTGGGGAGTTAAAATGTTATTTACACACTTCTTAGGTACTTTTTAGTTGGTCTTGGATATTGTGAAGACTCTTGAGAATTATGTAGGTTGTTTTGGGAGTTAAAGTGTCATTTAGACACTTTGTAGGTACTTTTTGTTTGGTTTTGAGTTAAGAGGTCATAGTTATGCATTTTGGATTTGTTTTGGGAGTTAACGAGTCTCTTAAGGGTTTACACACTTTCTAGACATTTTTAGTACGTTTTGGGGCTTAAGGGATCATTTAGACACTTTTTAGATGAACTCACTGGAAAGTACTTAAAGATGGCAGAGCAAAATGAGAAGTTAATGAATCAACTTGTCAAATGGGAAGATAGATGGACCGACGTTCAAAAATTGTTGGGGCAAGGGCATGGAGGCGATGGATCTTCAACTTCTTAGGTATTTATTCTTTTACATTAAAGTTCAAAATTATGGTGGTGGCTATCCTGCAGTTACGGTAGCCAATTCATGCATTTAGTACCTTTTTTTATATGTTTAAGTTATAGTGTGTTGTGGCTATCCTGCAGTTACGGTAGCTAATTCATGCATTTATGGAGTTGTTTTTGTAGTCAAAGTGTCATTTAGACACTTTTTAGCCATTCTTTGGTTGGTTTTGAGTTTAGAGGTCATAGTTGTGCATTATGGAGTTGTTTGTGGAGTCAAAGTGTCATTTAGACACATTTTAGTCATTCTTTGGTTGGTTTTGAGTTTAGAGGTCATAGTTGTGCATTTTTTGACTTGTTTTTGGAGTCAAAGTGTCGTTTAGACACTTTTTAGCCATTCTTTGGTTGGTTTTGAGTTTAGAGGTCATAGTTGTGCATTTTGGAGTTTTTTTTGTAAGCAAAGTGTCATTTAGACACTTTTTAGCCATTCTTTGGTTGGTTTTGAGTTTAAAGATCATAGATGTTTTGGAGTTTTTTTGTAAGCAAAGTGTCATTTAGACACTTTTTAGCCATTCTTTGGTTCGTTTTGAGTTTAGAGGTCATAGTTGTGGATTTTGGAACTGTTTTTGTAAGCAAAGTGTCACTTAGACACTTTTTAGCCATTCTTTGGTTAGTTTTGAGTTTAGAGGTCATAGTTGTGCATTTTTGGACTTGTTTTTGGAGTCAAAGTGTCATTTAGACACTTTTTAGCCATTATTTGGTCGGTTTTGAGTTTAGAGGTCATAGTTGTGCATTTTAGAGTTGTTCTTGTAAGCAAAGTGTCATTTAGACACTTTTTAGCCATTCTTTGGTTGGTTTTGAGTTTAGAGGTCATAGTTGTACATTTTTGAGATGTTTTTGTAAGCAATGTGTCATTTAGACACTTTTTAGCCATTCTTTGGTTGGTTTTGAGTTTAGAGGTCATAGTTGTGCATTTTTGGACTTGTTTTTGGAGTCAAAGTGTCATTTAGACACTTTTTAGCCATTCTTTGGTTGCTTTTGAGTTTAGAGGTCATAATTGTGCATTTTGGAGTTGTTTTTGTAAGCAAAGAGTCATTTAGACACTTTTTCGCCATTCTTTTGTTAGTTTTGAGTTTAGAGGTCATAGTTGCACATTTTTGAGTTGTTTTTGTAAGCAAAGTGTCATTTAGACACTTTTTAGCCATTCTTTGGTTGGTTTTGAGTTTAGAGGTCATAGTTGTGCATTTTTGAGTTGTTTTTGTAAGCAAAGTGTGATTTAGACACTTTTTAGCCATTCTTTGGTTGGTTTTGAGTCTAAAGGTCATAGTTGTGCATTTTTTGGACTTGTTTTTGGAGTTAAAGTGTCATGTAGACACTTTTTAGCCATTCTTTGGTTGGTTTTGAGTTTAGAGGTCATAGTTGTGCATTTTGGAGTTGTTTTTGTAAGCAAAGTGTCATTTAGACACTTTTTAGCCATTCTTTGGTTGGTTTTGAGTTTAGAGGTCATAGTTGTGCATTTTGGAGTTGTTTTTGTAAGCAAAGTGTCATTTAGACACTTTTTAGCCATTCTTTGGTTGGTTTTGAGTTTAGAGGTCATAGTTGTGCATTTTTAAGTTGTTTTTGTAAGCAAAGTGTCATTTAAACACTTTTTAGCCATTCTTTGGTTGGTTTTGAGTCTAGAGGTCATAATTGTGCATTTTTTGGGCTTGTTTTTGGAGTCAAAGTGTCATTTAGACACTTTTTAGCCATTCTTTGGTTGGTTTTGAGTTTAGAAGTCATAGTTGTGCGTTTTTTTACTTGTTTTTGGAGTCAAAGTGTCATTTAGACACTTTTTAGCCATTCTTTGGTTGGTTTTGAGTTTAGAGGTCATAGTTGTGCATTTTTGGACTTGTTTTTGGAGTCAAAGTGTCATTTAGGCACTTTGTAGCCATTCTTTGGTTGGTTTTGAGTTTAGAGGTCATAGTTGTGCATTTTGGAGTTGTTTTTGTAAGCAAAGTGTCATTTAGACACTTTTTAGCCATTCTTTGGTTTGTTTTGAGTTTGAGGTCATAGTTGTGCATTTTTTGACTTGTTTTTGCAGTCAAAGTGTCATTTAGACACTTTTTAGCCATTCTTTGGTTGGTTTTGAGTTTAGAGGTCATAGTTGTGCATTTTTAAGTTGTTTTTGTAAGCAAAGTGTCATTTAGACACTTTTGAGCCATTCTTTGGTTGGTTTTGAGTCTAGAGGTCATAATTGTGCATTTTTTGGCTTGTTTTTGGAGTCAAAGTGTCATTTAGACACTTTTTAGCCATTCTTTGGTTGGTTTTGAGTTTAGAGGTCATAGTTGTGCGTTTTTTTACTTGTTTTTGGAGTCAAAGTGTCATTTAGACACTTTTGAGCCATTCTTTGGTTGGTTTTGAGTCTAAAGGTCATAATTGTGCATTTTTTGGCTTCTTTTTGGAGTCAAAGTGTCGTTTAGACACTTTTTAGCCATTCTTTGGTTGGTTTTGAGTTTAGAGGTCATAGTTGTGCATTTTTAAGTTGTTTTTGTAAGCAAAGTGTCATTTAGACACTTTTGAGCCATTCTTTGGTTGGTTTTGAGTCTAAAGGTCATAATTGTGCATTTTTTGGCTTCTTTTTGGAGTCAAAGTGTCGTTTAGACACTTTTTAGCCATTCTTTGGTTGGTTTTGAGTTTAGAGGTTATAGTTGTGCGTTTTTTTACTTGTTTTTGGAGTCAAAGTGTCATTTAGACACTTTTTAGCCATTCTTTGGTTGGTTTTGAGTTTAAAGGTCATAGTTGTGCATTTTTAAGTTGTTTTTGTAAGCAAAGTGTGATTTAGACACTTTTTAGCCATTCTTTGGTTGGTTTTGAGTTTAGAGGTCATAGTTGTGCATTTTTGGACTTGTTTTTGTAAGCAAAGTGTGATTTAGACACTTTTTAGCCATTCTTTGGTTGGTTTTGAGTTTAAAGGTCATAGATGTGCATTTTAGAGTTTTTTTTGTAAGCAAAGTGTCATTTAGACTCTTTTTAGCCATTCTTTGGTTTGTTTTGAGTTTAGAGGTCATAATTGTGCATTATAGAGTTGTTTTTGTTGTCAAAGTGTCATTTAGATACTTTTTAGCCATTCTTTGGTTGGTTTTCAGTTTAGAGGTCATAGTTGTGCATTTTGGACTTGTTTTTGGAGTCAAAGTGTCATTTAGACACTTTTTAGCCATTCTTTGGTTGGTTTTGAGTTTAAAGGTCATAGTTGTGAGTTTAGAGGTCATAGTTTAAAGGTCACTAAAAAATTCTTGGGGCAAGAATAGGAAGGGGATAGACCTTAAAATACTTAGGTATTTTTAAAATTAAAGTTTAAACTCTGTTTATAAATGCATGTATATTATGTGTGGCTATCCTGAATTATGGTAGCTAATTCATCCATTTAATGTTTTTATTATTGCTTGAGTTGATTTTGATAATGTGTCACTTTGACATTTTTTAGGTACTTTTTAATTGGTTTTGATAATCAAAGTGCACATATGAACTGTTTTGGTTGTTTGGGGAGTTCAATTGTTTCTTGAAAACCTTTTAGGTACTTTTTATGTTGGTTTGAAAGTATTTAAGTAATATATTTGTTTTGCTCGTATTGGATTAATGTGCTTGAGTTCTAAGGAGTTATCTTTTTTTTTTTTTGTGATAAATATTTTTTGTATTATGTTTCACTTGTCCTTCCCTAAATGAAGAAGTTTTTCATTTGACCTTTATTCTTTCTAATAGACTAATGTATGAGTATTTCTACTTTTTAGTAGTTATACTCCTAAAAGGTTGGACAAGTTACAATAATTATATATTTGTTTTGCTCCTACTATACTATGTTTCACTTGTCCCCCCTGCCCCCTAAACAAAGAAGTTTTTCAATTAACTCTTATTCTTTCTAGTAGACTAGTGTATAAGTTAAATTTGGATGTTATCCATGTTATTAAGGTTGAAAAGTGAGATTGTAATGTGATTTTAAGCCTATTTATGTGGTTATATTGTGATTCTATGTATAATTTTTGTTTGAAAGTGTTCATTGAAGCTTACTTGTATGACTAAAGTGGGGTTTTCAGTGCAAATGTATATAACAACATGATATTGTCACAGTATGATCAACATATATATAACCTGCATATTGTTATTATTGTTCACCTTTATATATTGAGTTAAATTCTGAAATGAATGTTTTTTTTTTTTACAAGGTTCCTGGACAAGGCCATTGAAGTAAGAAAACCCACCAACCAAGATATTTAAATAGGTGTTGTATATATTTTTTTTTTGGGATTATGCCAACACTTAGTTCTAAATACTAAATTTCTAAATGATGTACCCAAAATTTGGTTACTAGTGTTGTTGTTGTTAGTTTCCTTGTAGTAATGATAGAAAGTATATTATTATATATGAAAGTTACCTTTTATGTTTGTGTACATATTTTGTGTTGAAACTGAAGGAAACACGAGTATAATAACATGTATGAAACATAGGTGTAATAACGTGTATCATTGAAATGGTTTCTTTGATATTTAACAAAAATCATCTATCAGACTTCTATAACTATAAATGAGTGACAATGTATATAATTCATTGACCTTAAAAAAATGTCATAATTAAGGTATTATTGACACTTTAAATGTGTCATTATTTGTTGCTCGATGACAGAATTTTAATGTCAACATAACTCTTTATTTGACAGAAAAAGTCAACATTTTCATTATTTAATGACTGTAGAAAATTGTCACGAAAAATGGTTTCCATGACTTATAATAAATGTCAATACATGTTCTTTGTTGACTGTGTTTAAAAGTCATGAAACTAATAATGATGACTGAATTCTCATGTGTCATCTATACACTTTAGATGATGGGCGATTAAATGACTAAAAAAAAGAGTCAAGAAATGTGGTAATGACTATTTTTTAGAGTCATAAAAGCCTATTTTTGTTGTAGTGACAAGCCTATGGGTCAGATAACTCAATCCTAATGTGACACCCAAATCGTTGACCTAGTTGCTTGTAAGATATAAGGAAAGGAAACTAAGGGAAATGTTTAAAACTTGGATCATAAGCTTGTGGAGTTAGAAAAATTTTGAGCAGAAAACTTAGGTTTGTGGAATTAGAAAGATTTTGAGGCAGAAGGTCCCATGGGTTGAGATGAAAGAAAGGAAGAAAAGTGTTTGTCAACTTGATTTTTGGATTGAGAATAAGCCACACGTTAAGTGATTTTCGAGTCTTGGACAACAAGGTGACCTATGGGCTTAGAAAATCTTTTAACTATCACAACTATGCTTTGAGAACTCAACTATGCTATGAGAAGTCTATAGTTGGACACACACTTGGGAGGAGAATCACCATGTTGGACACATGGTGGGTGAAGTTGGACGCATGGTGACTCTTTTTAGAGGAAAAATTAGTTAAGTGTTGAAGTGTTGAAGTGTTGAAAGGAAATCTAGGTCTTGGAACAAGGTGGGAAACGCATAGGACAAAGTTGAAGAAGGAAACTCATCCTACCTAGGGTTGGACGCATAGACTAATTTCTTAGGGAGGATTGGCTAAGTGTCGGATGATTTGGAGAGTTGAGAAACAACCCTAAGGAAGGAGAAGTTGAGTTGGACGCATACTAGGGTAAGTTGTTGAAAAATGACTAAGTATAGAGGCTTAAGAAAGAAAAGTTGGAAGCATAGGCTCGGAGGCACAACATGGATGCATAAGTAAGCAATCAAGGAGTCCATGGGAACATGGTGGGGAGTCATGAACGCATGGAATAAAGTATAGAAGAAGGAGGACACATACATAAGAGAATTGGAGGAGACCACTCACATAGAGAGCTTGTGGGAGGAAATTTTGGCTAAGTGTGAGAACCTTGGGACTTATTGGACGCATACTTCTTATAGGAGGAGGTTTTTGGCTAAGTATTGGACTCTTGGGAGGAGGTGGACGTATAGGGGAGGTTTGGCAAAGGAATTTTGGCTAAGTACAAGGTCGGAAGAGGAAAAGAGGGCAAAAGAAGCCAAACCCTAGGAAGCATCATCTTGGACGAACGATTGAGAGGAGTTGGACGCATGATCCTATCTCGGGACTAGGTTGGATGCATGGTTGGAATTATTTGGTGATAAGTGGCTTCATTTGGACTTAACACTTCATAAGTAGAAGGTGTCGGGATGTATGACAAGTTCACATGCAAGGAAGCAAATGTGTGGTTGCATGTTGAGTTTACATGCATGGTGACATGGGGAAGTTAAGTGTCGACTTTGGAAGCAAAGAAGAGGTGAGCAAGCATGTCTTCCAACTCTATAAATAGGACCAAGGGGGAGATGGAGCTTTCATTCCACCAAGGTATCTAAAAATCTGTTGAGAAAAAGGAGAGAAAGAAGACTAATGGAGAGTTGGGAAGCAGACCTTGCATTTTAGGGCTAAGTTTTGCGTCCAAGGAAGAACTTTTATGCTGTCAAAAGGCTGCTTTGTATCCAGAGGCCGCAAGTTTCATCCAACAGAGCTATTTGAGGTAAGAAAGTCTTGCTTTGCGTCTAGATCTGGCCTTCCTAGCGTCCAAGGAAATGTCCTGCGTCGAATAAGGAATTTCTTGTGTCCAAACTGAGCTGTTTTAGGATTTTTGAGGTTTCCAGGTTGTTGTTTTCTTAGTTCCTGAAGCTCGAGAGAAGTTGAAAAGGAGTGGAACTAAAAACAGAGGATAAAACCCTAAGTTGGATGACTATCTTTATTGTGAGTGGTTGATTTCTTTCCGCGAGAGAACTAAATTATATTTCTTGTGAATAATTAATAATAGCACGCCTATGAACTTTTATGTGATAGCATGATGTTGTGATATTGTTAATTTGCGTGCTATATTGAGATATTGAATAGTTGTAGAATATCGAGCTTGTTGGATATTGGATTCTAATTTCGTTGCTAAAGGATTTTGCGAAGGCATTGATGCGGACTTTTAGTGTTAACCGCAAGTGTACGGGTCAAGTTATAATATAAGACGGTGAAGTTCGAATATCGTTCCACTGGAGATCCAATTGTGAAGGTTTATGTTATGTAGCTATTCTAGATTCGAATCAATTTTATTTGAGGATTGCAATGGAAGTTGTTAATTATGGAAAATATAAACCAAATAAGGAAAGTATTAAAGTGAGAAACACAAGAGTTAAAGAGAGTTCTAGGGTATAAATCCTTGTTTATTTCATCATGCAATACTATAGATTTCATGGATTTTATTGTCATTCATATGCTTAAGTCTAGAAACTTAATTCAAGTTATTTTTTCTCAAAAACAACCCTTTCTCATGCAACTCGATTAATTACTAATCTCTTGAAACCAATACAAATTACATGGCATTAAGAATAGTTTTTAGCAACTTTTATTATCAACCTAACTACTCTCGTGATAGAGTAACAACAATTCATTGTTATAGATCAAGTTAAACATACAATCTCTCAATCATACATCTAACCTAACACGTAAAGATGGTCAATCGACAAGAATTAAACACAATACCAATGAAAAGCATAATCATTCCAACAAAACCATGAAAATCTACAATATCAACATGAATTCATAAACAATTCATCAAAACCCTAAAACTGAAGAGTTTAGCCACTCATAGCTTGAAGCAACATGTTTAAACAAAATAAACAAAGAAAGAGTGTAAAGAAAGGGAAACTCTACTGAAAAGAGGCTCTTGATTGAGATAGCACCGTCACGATCTCCTTGACTCTCACGTCGGAACTCGAATGGCACCACGACTATCTCGAACTCTTTTCCTCCTCCTTGCAACTAACTCACTCTTTGAACTCTTTTATGAACTCTCACTCAATTCTCTCATTCTTTTGCCTCTTTTAGTCTGTAGATTGATGGTAGATTGATTGATTAGGGCTGCTGGAAACCCCCAAATTTATAGAGTTGGCTGCCCAAAAACTTACCAAAAATACCAATTTTTCATTTATGGAAAACTGGCGCCGCGACGCTATTGAAAATTTTGAAATGGCAATACGACGCTGTTGGAGAGCGCCGTGGCGTTAGGGCTGCGGCAAAACTCTTTGCTCTCGGGTTTTAGCACCGCGACAGCGTTGTCCCGGCGCCACGGCGCTGCCCCAATTTTTGTCATATTGAGTTTTTCATCCCTTTTTCATCGTATTCTTGCTCGGTTTTGATCTTTTGGTCTTTTCTTCTAATTTTCCTCATTTTAACTTGAAAACCACTAACAAACAAGTGAAATCTAATATAAATTCCTTAATTTGAGAGATAGGAAGCACTTTTCAAGTGCTTATCAGGCATCGATGAACAGGTTGTATTCCAATGCCGAAGGACCTTAAGAAGGCTTAGATGATGACGATCATGACTGGGACCGAGATTTGGCACCGCACAGGATAGTTAGAAGGTCGAAAGGACCTAGTTTCTAAGCCTGTGGCGGGGACTTCCTCGTAGGATAGTCAGGGGGTCGTTGAAGCCTAGTTCCAGATCTTGCGAGAAGTACCCGAGGGGATGGTCAGGGCGTCGATAGGTCTAGTTCCTAATCCTCGAAGGTAAGACTATGTGCACATAGGGAGAACATAGAGGACAGTGGACACAGATTTGATGAGATTAGCTAAGCCGGGTTGGCCAGCGGAAAAAACTAGTCAAGATTGTTGTGCCAAAGGTGTCAGCAGGAAAAGACGATTTTGAGATTAACCCTATGGGGGAGGTTTGAGTATAAGCTCGATATAATTATAGATATACTTGCGCTTGATTCATTTTACAAGTATTATGATTATTATTATAATGCTGAAAGGGTTGGTTGAACGCTTGTTTATTCAATCACTCACTAGGCTTCATTGAAGCTCATCCTTTTCTTATGTTTTTCTTTCTAGGTAGCAGCCAAGTTTCCGTTGTTATTCGAAGTCAAGGTCTACCCAGAAATTATGTGTACTTAGCTTTAGGTAGTAGTCTAAAAGAGGAACTTGAATCACGTCTTTTGTAAACAGACTTGTAAAATAGTTGTAATAATAAGTTATGCATTTGATTAATGAGTCAATTTTATTTATGCCTGTATAAGTTGCTTATGATAGTTCTAGGAAAGGTAGAATTTTGATGGTAGGCATGCAATAGAGTCATCTCGGGCTACCGGGGGGGGGGGGGGG
>QLSR01000523.1:448650-463755 GCA_031780015.1 Citrullus colocynthis
AAAAAAAAAAAAAAAGCTAATCTAGGAAAGCAATAAAAGAAAGCTAAGATTTTTACTTGGCTTCCTCTAGGAAGGACAAATTTTTAACGTGGATTACTTGACGTGACCTGTCCCATGTCAAGGCACAAAAAAATTCTCGTATTTCTCTAGTCCCTTCTTGGATGAGTTGATACAACCTAGTAAGGCTATAACGCTTCTCATCTTTTGAAGAGAACCAGATAGGGAGAATTTGAGTTTTTCAATATATGGCAAAAAAGGTGAAAAAGAAAGAATTAAAAAATTCAAGTGGCTCAATCAAGCCTAAAGAAATAAAAGACTCAATAGACTCTTGAGAACATAAGGAAGCAACTCATAAATGTACGAAATATCGAATGACAGAACAAGGGGAGGTCTTTCGACCTCTAACTCTATCCTTTGGATCTCGTCGGATGTAGACTCAGGTACCGCTTCTGTCTCGACAACTGGTTCAAGGCATAACATGCTATCTTCCCAATCATCCTCGACATCAACATGGATTACCTCATCTCCGCGCTCCTCAGGAGTGTCATGGGTTATGTCCGACAAAGCGTGAATCTCCTTCTAAGAAAGAAGATTGTTATGAGCAATTTGTCATACCATATCCTCTAGTGACATACCTGAGTCGGTAGTGTGAACTTGCATCAATACCTTGGATATGATGAGGTGATGATATTCTACCATGCTTAGAACACTGACACAAGAAAAGAAAAATAATCAAAGCAAAATAATGCATTTAATTAGGGACTTAACTAAATGAAAAACAAGCTAGCTTTCCCGGCAATGGTGCCAATTTGATGTCAGCCTTTTACCGTCGCCCGTAAAAGACTAAAAATCAAATAAAATTTATAGTATCGAATCTTACTCCTATTACTACGATGGTGTAGCGATAGTGGTAAGTTCGGGTTGATCCGCAAGGAAGCGCTAGTATGAGCTTTTTGTAAAGCTAATTAACCAATTAGAGCGTTAAATGGGGGGAGGGGGAGTTTGGTGTGGATAGTGTGATAAGTGTGCAAGAAAAATAAAAGCGACGGATAAATGTAACCTAGGATTGAGTTTATCTAGTTTTGAGAGCAAGGGGAATTCTTATGCAATTTCGATCATCAATTTCAGTTAATTAACATGCATTCGATTTACTTAGCCTAACCTAACCTAACTTTACTCAACGATGCTACAAGCAGCCAAAAAGCTAAATTAAACTAAGGAAGCGTCCTAAATATTAATTAAAGCGATTATAGCAATGCCCTAATTAAACTACATGCTCGTAAATCAATTGGGTTCGATAACATCCATAAAAAAATAAGAACAAGTGTATTAAGCTTTAGGATTCTATTGTGTTGATTAATCAATTGGATAGATTAACCGATTAACCAATTTTTTCTTTGAACCTAGCTAATACATGCATTCTAGGAAAGCCATTAAATACATGATTAACTAATTGCTACTTAGGTGATTGTGTTAGACATTTGAGTGCGAACATGATGAAGCTACGAATCAAATAGTGAGGGCAACACATACTTATGGGGATAGCCAACACACAAACATGCATCTAGAAATTGAAATGGATTCAAAGAAAGTATAAATTCAACATACATTCAGCCCAATCCACTGAAATCTCAAGAAAATTACATAGAGTTCTTACTCCCAAAGCTAAATAAAAAGGTTACCTCATTGATTCATAGATAAAGCAAAGAGGATAGTCCAATCCATGAGCTCCAATCCAAAAGAAAGTAAAAATCCTAAGCTAAGATGCTAAAAAGATTGAGGAAGAATGTAAGCCCTACTCTTATCTTTGGAAGATGGCAAGTAAAGTAGGCGGATGATTGAGGAAAGATGGCCAAGAGCCTTGGTTTGAGCAGGCTATGTGTTTCCTAGGTTGAGGTATGTGTCCATGAGGTTGAGCATGGATGAAGGTTGGTGCTACGCATTTGTTGAAACTGTTGGGCAAGTGGTCATGCGTTGGTTGATGTTAGCAAGGGGTTGTGTTGGAGAAGCTTGCGATCAAGAGAGCCTTTGGGACAGACTCATGGTGCTGTGCATCCAAGCTAACATCTAAGTTTGCTATGTGTCCAAGCCAGCATCCCAAGGAGGCCAAAGAAGGTTGCGTTCATTTGATGAAGGAGTTACTTTGTTTATTGGAAAATTAAATTAATAAAATAAAAGTGGAAGTGGAAGTAAGTCGGTAGCTCATTTAAGTGTGTAAAGTTGAGTTTCCGATCATTTTATGCATATTCAAAAGCTTTAACCGATTTCATTTCTCAGTTCAGCGACGAAGAGAGGTAGAAGAAGGTGTCTAGGGCAAATTCATGTAGAATTCTGGTCGGTTTTGTGGTGTAATTGAAGCTGGAACAGAAGGTCTAGTTGCTGTCATGCAATCTGAGCAAGATCTGGTATTTGGAGGATAGTAAGCTGTGGAGATTGAGTTTAGGGCTGAAAATTTGAGGTCAATAAGTTAACTCAATTCTTAACAACTCTTATAAAGGATGATTGAGCTGCATTTGAAGAGAAGCATGTTAAATTTTAGGTGGAAGTGACTAATACGGATTTTTTGAGTGATTTAGAGTAACGCGAAGTAATTTGGGAATATCTATCAAACAAAGATAAGTTAAGCTCTGAAATTTTGAGGTATGCTAGAAAACACATTTCTTTACAAGTTTGAAGAAGGGAAAAAATTCTAAATTGGGCTAGAAATGCAACTTTTAATAGATAGAAATGAGAATAGAAGAGAAGACAGAAGCTGTGGGAGATGAGTATCGCTGGAAATGCAGCGACACTGAAAGTTTGAGTGTGAGCAACTATGCGAGTGTCGTTAGTATCCCTGGAGGCTTTGCGTCTCACAACTCTCCCTGGGTATCGCTAGTCTCGCTGGTCTCACTAGTTCACGATATCACTGGTATGGTTGCGTTTGCAGCTCAGTTTCGCTAGTTGCTTAAGTCTTGTTCATTATTGATTACTTTGATGGACTGGGCCTCAATGGTGAACCATTGAGTGTAAATGTGTAAAGCTTATTGGTTATGTTAAAGGGAATGGTAAAGAAATCTAATGAAGGAAAATGTATTATTATAGGCCGAGAAGAGCTAGGAAAGATGTATAACCCGCTAAAAGCCCAGGACAAGTTGTGAGTGACACTTGTATTTAAAATGTGTTTATCTTAAACAAAGTTTCATTGTTAAAAGATTATGTTGAAACATGATTATATGATTATGCTTTCACAAGTTTTAACGTGCATATTATGTGTTCTATATTGAAAATCATTTAAAGAATGTTCGTTGTTAATGAGTTTTATGAAAAGCATGTTGTTTGTTAATATATGATTTTATGGAAAGCATTAAAGCTTGTAAATAGAATTGTGAAGATTTGAAATGTTAAAAACTCGTGAATTTATATAATGTCATATGTTTTTTAAAAATGTTTGTGAAAATGGCCAATACTGAAGCACAGTGAGAAGGCATATGGGCAGCCCGAATTTGCTATACCGAGGAACCAAAAGAAGGCATCTGGGTTGATTGACAGTCCCCAATGCTATGGGACTTGGTGAAGGTTTGTTATGGGACCTCAATGCTGAAGTACGGTGACAAGGCATATGGGTAGCCCAGATTATAATTCCTATGTGCACATAGAGAGATGATAGACACTAATGTGTTGAGATTACTCTACACAGCTAAGAATTTTCAACGTTGGGTGTGTTGAGATTACTCCGTCCAATTAAGGATATTTCGACGTTGAGTAGTATTGAGCTTCGCTCTGCCTCAACTAAGGAAAATATTTTTGAAGTAAACTGGTTTTCTGTGTATCTTTTTCTAAAACGAACATATATGATTTGACAAGGGTATTTAAGCATGTTTTGCATGGATATGACTTGAACCGATGTTTTATACACATTGTGTTAAAATATTTACACTATGATTAGTTTCCAAGCTAAAGGAAGTTTTACAAAACTAGTCACTTACTGGGCAACCTAGCTCATGTTTTTCATTGTTTTGTTTTTTCTGTTTTCCAGGTAGCAAGCGAGTCCAGGGTGCTTAGCCTACACAAAAACTTGTCTGAGCTCATCAGCAATGTTTAGTATTTTGAGAATTGTAAATATTTGAACTTAATCATGTGTTGTACATATAGAGGGTTAAGGGAATTGTTGAGAAACTGATGTAATTGTATATTTTGAGAGGTAGCACGGTTGTTTGTTTGATAACTTAACCCTAGTTTAGATGTGTTGTTTAATTATTGTGTATCTGCTTATTAGATGATGGTCAAGGATTAAGGTTGGCAGTGGATGCTATAAGAGGGTCGGTGTCTGTTGTCATCAAATTTTCTCCTAGGTTAGGAGGGAACTTGGGAGGGGGTGTGACAAAGAAGAGGAAATTTGTGGTTTATTCTGGCCTTTATCAAATCCCACATGAAAAAAACCCTAAAAAAAAAAGAAGAGAATATATATATAAATAGAAGAAGCATCGCTGAGCTTTGATGGAGTGTCACTACGCTCTAGGTAGAAGTTGTAACACCGACCTTGCGCTTAATGACGTTGCATGTGCGCGCGCGTTACATTTTTGTCAAAGTTGGGAGCGTAGCTGCGCTCTCGCCATAACAAGCAAAATAGACATTTAATCATATAAAATATAATAAGCAAAGGGAATTAAGGACATAAAAATAGCTCTTTTCGAGAGTTTTCAAGCCATATGCCCTGGGTTCATCTCCTCAATTATGTCCCATGTCCATTAGATTGGCTTCTTCCAAGATCGGCTCCTGATCTCTAAAGTCATCCCGTTTCTTTTTGTCTTACTGGTTGAGGCAAAGAACACAAATGACAACTCTTATTTAGATGAGTTATTTAGCCTTAGTAGCATAAGTTATTAAGTAGAAATTCGTTTAATGTCATATTCGATAGCATTATGAGTGATTTTATGTATGAACAAGTCAAACATGTGTTCTTAGCTATGATTAGTGAAATAAACCAAAATATATGCACAAAGAGTCCAATTTTGAGCTGTTATTATGTTTTATGTCATTTGTAGAAAACAGTCAAAATAGCCCCCAAGATGCAGTTGCAACCCATTAGATGACAGAATGCATAACAAATATGAAGAGCCAACAAGGATGCACCCACAAGCTGATCTCATTTATATATTTTAGATTTTTCGGGATTTACAAAATCTTTCTCAAAATCAAATCAAATCAAATCAGATTAGATCTTCAATATTTTCATCAAGACTTATAAGGAAATATTTGCAAATTGAGGAAACTCTAGCTCATGGAAGTCTATAAAATGCAATAATTTCTTCCTCAAAACATCAAGTCCTCATGGAAGTCTATAAAATCAATAATTTATTCCTTTAGAGAAACTCTTGAAATCTTCGACCCTTCTCTTCATCATTTTGTCCAAGACCTCTAAGAGATTGTTGCTTTCCATAGGAGTTTTAGTTTATGTTATTTAACTGTTGTTATACTTTCATTTAAATTGGAATACTTTTCGTACCTTTTGAATTCTATATTAATATGAGTTCTTTCATTCTTTATCTTTTTTGTTCTTTATTCTCCATTATGACCTAAAAATTTTCTTGGGATTCAAATATGTGGATACCCTAAGGGTAGAATAAAAACTCTATATGTGTGCCTTCGCTCAACACTTAGTATTCATTTGCTTTTATTGATTTTATTGCTTATTGTTAACTTAATTAGCTTAATCACTTAGGTTAGTAAGTATTCCATGTTGAGTCTAATATCAAAAGAGTTAGATAATATATATAGTTGTCATAAAAGCAATATAGAAGAAAAGCATAGACATATAATTTCATTTTCATCCCTAGAAATAGGGTAATGCCTATAATCATGCTAGTTTATCTAAATTTTAAATTAATGATAGAAATATGCATTTAATTGTTTAAGTTCCTAAAACTGATCAACTAAAAATGTGTTGGTCTAATTTAAAACCTTTTGCAATGGAAATGACTAGATTCACAAGCAAGTACACAATGTCAACAAGGAATTAAATTAAAAGAATTAAAATATTGATGGTAATTTGGTAGACGAACTGGTAATTTAGTTGTGTGTGATTCAATGATCTATGCTAACACAAGATGGGAGATGGAATGTGGTATATGTTGAAGTTATATATGAGGCAAAATGAATGAGAATACACACAAGGTTTTCACCCAAAGCGCTAGCACAAGTGTACACTATTGCACACTTCAAAAAATAAATAAATAAATAAATAAATAAATAAATAATAGTGCATACTATTGCAACGACAAGTAATAAACATAAAGTATTTTGAGATCGGACTCCACACAGAAATTTTGCAAGCATCAAGTACAATGCGTATGCATGGTACATAATTTTATTCTCGATATGTTGGTAACGTTAAAACAAATAAAAAGGTGGTAGACTAGGCGTTGAAATGAAATTAAAATAGTAAATGTAAAAGATATGGATAATGTTGGGAAGCAAGACTCTACTCATTACTCTCACCTATGTTGAGTTGGTCACTATGCTCTAGCACATACCTTGACTCCTTAATTTCATGAACCTAAACAAGGGTATTCTCATACAATGCTCTTTTGATGTAGTATGATGCACAACATGGATCAATGTATATGATCAACTAAATTCACTTTTACTAAATTGAAATTTCTTTAGGAAAAAAAAAATCTCCAATTTAGTGCAAGTGCACATTTTCGACAAGTAGAAAAGAGATTGGAAGTATTCCAAGTTGTCTCCTAAGGAAACAGGTTTTCAACAAAAATTCTTACAGTGCCTACACTTCAAACCGCCAAAATTAACATTTCTAGCCAAAACTAAATTTTGTTTCCTCTTACAAACTTGTAAATTGACCTTTTAACTTACTTACCTCAACATTTAAGCTTCTAATTCCTCTTCTTTCACCAGAAATCAATCAAGCTTCCAACTTTGCTTCAAATTGCTCGACAAGAACAACCTTGAGTCTCCGACAACTTTTAGTTTCGTCCTCACTGAATTATCTTATGGCAGCCCTCTCTCACCAACTAGACTCAATTAGGAGAACTTTGGTAGAAAAATTTCTCAGTACGAGTGAATTGCGCAAACCCTTTCTCATCTGAACTTTTATTTGTACTCCTCTTTGTGGTTCCACGCAAAACCGTGGCTTGCCACCTCTTGCTTCTCCACGCCACTTTCAACCTTAATTTGCCACCTAATTAAACTTTATTAATATTTAAATGTCATAATTATCCATTTAAGGAAAGGACATGGACGCCTACCTCAAGAACTTCCTTTCTATGCATGGTTGACAAGCCTTTAGATATTTTTCCTCCTTCCTTGGCCACTTGCCTTGCACGTATCCTAGGCTTGCTTATGGACGCCCCATTTGGAACACCTCATCCTTCTCTTGTCCACACTTCAAGATCACACAAGGATGCATCCTCCATCTACTCCCCCAACACAATCATGCCTGCCTCAACTTGAGACTTAGGCTCGACTACTCCAAAGGACATCAGTGCCCAAAATCAACACTTAGCCAAATTTCTTCACAAGTTCCTCTCTTCAACGCCGGCTACTTAAATCCTCATTGACACTTAGCTACCCTTCCTTTCAATCCCTTGGATCATCTCATCTCCACGGCTAAGTTCAACTTCCAAACTCTATATGAGACACTCTTCTTCCACGCATCCTTGAGCCTAAACAATGAAACTAGCTTAGCTTAATAACACAAGAATAAAAGTAGGGCTTATATCAACAATAGCATCTATCACCGTCTATCACAATTTATCATTAAAATTGAGAATATTGTGCCTTCAACATTTTTTTATGCCTTCAACTTACTTTTCTTTAAAATTGAGAATATTGTGCCTTCAACATTTTTTTATGCCTTCAACTTACTTTTTTTTTTTTTTTTTTTTGTTTTCTATGGGTTGAAGGTAAATTTGCTACATATGCAATTAGTTTTAAATTTTTCTACTTTTGCAATATTTTAGCCTCATTTTGCTATAAATGTAAGAGCCCTAAAATAAAATAACAATCATAAATTTAATCAATTTTTAACAATATTTTATTAAAAATCTAAAATATACATATAATTTTTAAATAATTAGTATTCAGTGAGCTAATTTGATGGGTCTACTCGATCCAAGTCCAAACAATATTTTAGGCCCTTGGACTTGGGCCTTTACTTTTTACAGTTAGGTTAGGCCAAGGCAATCCAATGATGAGGGCAAAGTGTTTTCTTGTTAGTTTGTTGTTTAAAAAAATGACATGTCAAATGCAAAATAAAATGACAAATTTCTCTACATAATGTGTTCCAGACAAGATCACCCTCATCATTGGGCCAACCCATCCTTAAGACTTGAAGGCCTAAGCTTAGCCTAAGTTTAAGCCCAAGAGCCTAATATTGTTTGGGCCTAGATCGGGCCAACCCAACCTTTAATCGCCAAGTCCATGGTTCAACCCTAGGCTTAACTCATAGGATCAAAGTTTGGGCCAAAATTTGGTTGACCTTGGTGTTGGGACTTGTCACACCCCCTCCCGAGCTATCCTCTTAACCCAAAAAAAGGCATGACAATAGCAGATATTGATCCTTTACGACATCTATTGGCAACTTAACTCTCTTCAAATTCCTTACCAAGCACTCAATAATAGAATTATAACTCACATCCAGGCCATAAATAATCTTAAATTAAACTTTATAATAATAACAATAGAGTTTTTACACATTTCCACTACTTCTTAGACCCCAATATGTAAAATGCTAAGTCTAAGTACAAATATTTACAATGTTCAAAACTAAGAAGCAGATCCAAACAAGTTCGACGAGTAGGCTAAGTAGCCCAGTTCTACTTGCTACTTGGAAAGTAGAAAACATTTGAAAGCACGAGCTACGTTGCCCAGTGAGTGACAAGTTTATAAAACTATGCTTGGCTTAAAAGCTCAGCGAAATCATGCTTCATAATCAAATAATAAAGCTTTTGGAAGCTTATAAACATTTGCATATTTTGAAAGATTTTCCCTTAGTTAAGGCGGACTAAACTCAACCCTGCTCAATGTCGAAAACAACCTTAGTCAGGGTGGAGTAATCTCAACACGCCCAACGTCGAAAACAACCTTAGTTGGGATGGAATAGTCTCATCATACCCAACGTCGAATATCCTTAGCTGTGTGGAGTAATCTCAATACAACAGCGTTAAGTTTCCCTCTATGTGCACATAGGAATTATAACCTGAGCTGCCCGTGTACCTTCTCTAGTCCTTCAGTATTGGGGCCACAATATTAAGGCTACCCATATGCTTTCTCTATGTTCTTCGGTATTAAGGACCATCTATTTTATTCAGGTTGCCTATATGTCTTCTCTATGTCCTTCGGTATTGGGAACCATCTTTTGAAACTAAAGCATGCTAAATTATTTTATAAACACGAGTTAAACAATTCTTTAGAATTTTCAGAGTATTTCTTAAACAGCATGCTTTTCACAAAGCTCGATACCATAAAATATCATGCTCAAAATCATGTAAAAACATGTTTAAAATCATATAAAGAAACACATGCTTTATCAAATTTAACTGATCCGCAATTTAAGTGTTAACCGCAAGTGTATGGGTCAAGTTATAGTATAAGACGGTGAAGTCAGAATATCATTCTACTGCAGATCCAATTGTGAAGGTTTATGTTACGTAGCTATTTTAGAATTGAATCAATTTTATTTGAGGATTGGAACAGATGTTGTTAATTATGGAAAATATAAACCAAATAAGGAAAGTATTAAAGTGAGAAACACAAGAGTCAAAGAGAGTTCTAGGGCAATGAATCCTTGTTTATTTCATCATGCAATACTATAGATTTCATGGATTTTATTGTCATTCATATGCCTAAGTCTAGAAACTTAATTCAAGTTATTTTTCTCAAAAACAACCCTTTCTCATGCAACTCGATTAATTACTAATCTCTTGAAACCAATACAAATTACATGGCATTAAGAATAGTCTTTAGCAACTTTTATTATCAACCTAACTACTCTCGTGATAGATTAACAACAATTCATTGTTATAGATCAAGTTAAACATACAATCTCTCAATCATACATCTAACCTAACATGTGAAGATGACCAATCAACAAGAATTAAACACAATAACAATGAAAAGCATAATCATTCCAACAAAAGTCTACAATATCAACATGAATTCATAAACAATTCATCAAAACCCTAAAACTAAAGAGTTTAGCCACTCATAGCTTGAAGCAACATGTTTAAACAAAATAAACAAAGAAAGAGTGTAAAGAAAGGAAAACTCTACTGAAAAGAGACTCTTGATTGAGGTAACACTGTCATGATCTCCTTGGCTCTCACGTCGGAACTCGAATGGCACCACGACTATCTCGAACTCTTTTCCTCTTCCTTGCAACTAACTCACTCTTTGAACTCTTTTATGAACTCTCACTTAATTCTCTCCTTCTTGTGGCTCTTTAGGTCTGTAATTTCGTGCTCTGAATGGTTATTAGGGTTGTTGGAAACCCCCAAATTTATAGAGTATTCCGCCCAAAAAATCTTTACAAAAATAAACTTTTTCATTTATGGCAAACTGAGGCCGCGGGGCTATTGATTTTGTGCAGACGGCGCCGAGGCACTGTTGGAGAGCGTCGCAGCGCTGCGGCAGTTTTTGCGCAGATCCCTCTAGGAGCGCTGCGGTGCTGCCCAAATTATGGAAACTTCGTAATTTTCTTCTCTTTTTTGCCATATTCTTGTTCGATTTTGATCTTTTGGCCTTTTCTTTTAATTTTCCTCATTTTAACCTGAAAACCACTTGCGAACAAGTGAAATCTAATATAAACTCCCTTAATTTGAGAGGATAGAAAACACTTTTCAAGTACTTATCATTAACTCATGCCAAAAATCTTATATTCTGAGAAGAAACCGAGCATTCTAAAAATATCAAGAGAATAAGCTATTTTTAATGAAATTAAGTCACTCACAACTTGTCCCGGGCTCTTAATAAATTATATGCTTCCCCTAGCTCGTCCTGACCTAGAATAAATTAATTCTTTTGTCAATATCCTTAAAATTCCCTTTATGGCATATTTTAAGTCATTTTAGCTCAAAAAGGCTCACCGACAAACAAAAATTAGCTAAAGTTTCCAAAAGTGAAAAATTGCCCCTGAGCGTGTCCAACAGCTCTACAACACATCCCTCAATCCGCCTAACATCAAATGAGCAACAAACCTCACACAGCACACTGTCCTGCATACCGAACCACACCTCGCACACATTGCCCCTCGTGGGTGGCAATTCTCGTACACCCACCGCCAAAATAACCTCGAAAGAGGCAAGGCACGCGCGTGTTTGCATCAACAGTCTAGGTCATGCGCCTCGACGAGACTAGCGAGACTCGTCTCGCCCCTACAGTCTGCACACTGATAGTAACGCCCAACACCTCTCGCTCACTCTCGCGTGGCCAGGGGCGTGTCAGCCTACCTTTTAGGTGTTCAAAACATGTCAAAATAACCTCAAAGGATTCTTTCTTCCAGCCACTGGCCTAGCTTGCCTGCAAGCACAGCTTCTTCAAAACGCACCCGACAGCCTCAAAAACACTATCTTCACTTCCAGTTGCCAAAAGTAATATTTCTAGCAAAATATAGACTCTGATTCCTCTTACAAACTTGTAGATTATTGTCTTAGCTAGCTTACCTCAAAATTTAACCTCTAACTCTGTTTCTTCCGCTAGATATCAATAAATCTTCCCCCTTTTGCTCCAGTTTACTCGATAGCCAAAGCAAGCTTGAGTTTTTGATGAATTCTGAGTCCTTCTTCACAGAGTTTCTTTTCAACAGTCTTCTCAGTGAAACTAGACTCAATTTACGATAACTTAGTCGAAGAAAATTGCAAATAGCACGAGTGGTTTGCATACACCAACCTCATCTACTAACCCTTCTATTTATAAACTTCACAGAAATCTACATGCAAACTCTTAGCTCATCACCTCATGTTTGCATGCATGTCCATGCCACACTTAACCTCAATTTGACACCTAATCTGGCATGCTTAACACTTAAGTCTAGGGTTTGCTTAATCAAGAAGGAATGGTGGACGCATCCTTAGACAAGGCTTTCTCCATGCATCCTTTTGAGGTTAGCTGGCTACCTTCCTCGGCTATCTATACACACGACCCTCCTGGCCGAGTTGGATGCCTAACATGGACGCATAGCCACCATGCGTTAGCCTCCTAGACCCTCTTGGATGCATAGCCTCAACGCATCACCCCCTTTTAGTAACCTTAACCAACATAGCCAAACTCATAAATGCATAACCCATTTGCCCAACGCATCAAACCATCACCCAAGCTCACCATCATGGATGTACCCCTCAGCCATCCTTCCAACACACTAATCCCGCATCACACACCCTCTTGGGGCTTGGCTACAACCTAGCCATCCCTCTTGCCAGCCACACACCTACCACACACTACCCGACCACTCCATGGCAAGGCTCTCGACCTTCTCCATGTTACCACTTGCCAAGCTTCTTGCTAGTCCTCTCTCCCAAGAATGTTGAGAACGAAAGTGGGGCTTACAGGACTGATGTCCTAAATTTCTTAGAGTCTCGTAGTTTGTAAAATTGCAAATATATTTTATTTATTCAATAAAATAAGGAGTTATTTTATTTTCCTTTTGCATTAACTAAATCCAATAAAATAAGATCCATAGTTATTTTATGTAAACTTAAACATGTATGTGGTTGACATACAAGGTTGGATCATGTTTAAGTAATAATAAAAAAAGTTCTATAGTAGACAGATAAGGTTAGGTGTCTTATCTTGGTAACACTACGGATACCACCTTGCTCGCTTTGTTTATGCTCTTGTGGGGACTAGCTTTCGAACTGACTCGACATCCGCTGAATAAATTCCTCCTCGGGTGAATACGGATACCAAGCAAGTATATCCCTGACTAATGAGAAGACCCCTTCTATGATCCGAAGAATGGCACACTAATCCTATATCATTCATCGCCCGCGTTATCAATGGAATGATTAACTAACTTTCAACGGTCTGTGAAGTATTTCCCCTTGGCTCCTCAATCCTAGTATACGAAAGGTCATGTCCATTCATTCCCGAGGTAGTCCTCTACCAAGCAAGAGGAATGGCTAGGTTGTAAAGTGTTATAAACAATTTGATCCTACTCGTTCATGTGGGGACATGTGAGTGAGGATATCCTATACAAATAGTTTATATAAGACCGGACCACAAAATGTTTAGTTTCTCTTTGTAATGCAGTTAATTAAAGAAATTAACATTTCATAGGATGACCATAGGTGACTCGACCTTAATCCTGAGTAGGTTATGAACTATTTTCTATGAGGACAATTCTTTGATCTTTATGGGTGAGAGTGGCTAGATCGCCAACTCAATATGCCTACCATTTTGGGGAATTGTCTGAGTAAGGAGCAAGGAACATATCTTCACAAGATAGAATTCACTCCTTCCCATCTTTAGAGTAAGTAGATAAATTGTTCCCTTAAGGATTGATTCTAGGTCTTGAACAAAGAGCCTCACCCTCTCACTGGCCCAAGAGGAGTTAGTTTATAGTTAGACTATAAACTGTTTGTTCATTAGAGGGATTGATGGTTCTTAATGAGTTAGATGTAACTACAGGGGTAAAACAGTATTTTGATCCAGTAGTTACAAGCAATTTGTGAATGGTCGACTTACTGTTGATTGGTTATATCAGTGGACACATAAATATATCTATAATGCGAAGAGTGCAGCTGTAAGTTTTTAGTTGAGTGACTTACTGTAACGACCTGACTTTTCAACTAACAGGGCACTACGCTATGCATGACTATTTCATAAATACTTTGGAACTTAAAGACTTAGCAGTAAATAATTTATTTAAATTTTGCCAAAAATATCTAACAACTTAAATTCGGATATTTTATCAAACTAAATATAGAGGAATTAAATACTTTAGCAGGGTCCCCCTTAAACAATTTGGTCAAAATCTTAAGAAATAATCAAAACACAAAAGAAAGAAAAAATAAAATAAATCAATGGTCAAATAAATGAACGAATGCTATTACCCTACATATTCACTGGTCAATATTTTATGTCCTAGTTTAAGATGCGGAAGCAACAACAACTGTCCCATAGCACGGTCATGGATTCCTTTTGTCATACGCCTAGCCATCTCGCCCCGCCCCTTACCTGAGAAAAAATACATAGGAAAGAGTGAGTAATTATACTCAGTAAGAGACCCACTACTAGGCCTATGGATGAAGTGGTTATCTTTTTATTGCATGCACTCGTGTACCCGACGTAAGCATAAGCATAGGCATAAGCATAGGTAGCGACCCGAAGGTACGCAGTGATCAAAGTTGTAAACATAGAATAGGTGGTGATCTCAAAGGACACCCTATCATAACCATATTCATATTAGGGGTACAGGGCACAATGAAAGGATAACAATCACATAACATGTTATTAACATAATCAGTTATCGTAGGGAGTTTCGACATCACACAATGGCATCGTAGCATAACACATTCCAGTAACATAACGTAACTTAGCATAACCAGCCAAAGTTCATATAGTAACATAATTGGCCATATAGTGACATAATTGGGCATTAGGCATGGCTAGACCCGGTAGTAAGTCCCTTACCTGTGATAAGTTCGGTTAGCGAGTCGAGTCAACCAACTACAAGAGTCCTCTGGTTAACACCTACAATGTAAATTTCTCCCAATTAGGTCTCTCAACTTGAATTTAAACAAGTAACCTTACCCCAACACGTGGTTTAAAAATCTGATTCCACAAAGACTTACCCGACCAAATTGAGGTGGGAGGGGGCAGAGGTAGCGGTGGACTCGTCAGTGATTGGTGGCAGATGGACGTGGAACGCAACGGACGACCAGTGGCAGCCGAAAAGTTGCCCGCGAATGTTGTTGGAGGCGGCGCCGCTGGACGAAAAGGATGGTCGCGGCTGCGAGCTCCACTCGAGCGGAAAAGCAGCAGCGACAGCGCAAATCGAGGAGACGATGATGGACCAAGGGATGCGGCGACATTTGTGGCTAGCGGAGGAAAAACGCGCGGAAGGAAGGCGCGGCAGTCGACTAGAAGAAGAAGAAGAACAAGAAAAAAAAG